>VZRI01004504.1:18279-74965 GCA_013397515.1 Upupa epops
AAGACAAAGGGAGGTGTGGGGGGGGGGGGGGGAGGGGAACGTGAAATGTTTCATATTGTATTACTTGGACATTTGTTGCTGTTACAGGAACTAAATATGATATGACGACAGGGATTACAGAAAGGGATGGGACAATTAAGACAACTGATTAATGGTACGGAGAATTTATTTCTATCCTACTGTTGCAAAAAAGATCCTATGGGCAATTTTCTTGGATCAAACTTTACAAAAGTAGTCACTAACTGCATATTTGGGCATTATCTGTGCACTCATTTTTAAATTCTCTACCTTAGTTTACATAGTAACTGAGCATTCAGAGCAGCAACTAAACTCACTGAGAGCTAGGCATTTCGTGTGTTCTGTGCAGTGGAAAGATAATTCTTAATTACACGACTGGGTTGTGTTTGGTTTGTATGTGGTGTGTTTTTGACAGCTATTTGGGTGGGGATGCAGAGATCACGCCTGTGTAAAACTTCCGGAAGCTCCCTTGGCTGCAAGTTGAATCCACCTGTGGCCAAGACTGAGCCAATCAGAAATGGCTGAAGTGCCTCTGGGATAACGTACTTAAGATGGGAAAAGCCTGCTGGGCAGGGTTTTTTTTGAGATAAGTGGGACCTGAGAGAAACAGAGATGCAGACACCAAGGTCAATGAGGAAGAAGAAGGACAGATTCCTCTACAGCTGGAGGTGAGATGACAGGCAGAACCTTTGCATTCCATACACTGGTGGAACAATTGCCTGTCTGCAGCTCATAGAGGACCCCAAGACAGAATGACTGCACCTGAAGATATTCCTGACTCTGACAAACACCCACACTGGAGCAGGCCTTTGGGGGGGGGGACTATGCCCTATGGAAGAGAACCCAGCCACATGGGAAGTACTGATGGTGGAAAAGTTCACGCACAACTGTATCTTGTGTGAGGGATGCTATATTGAAGCAGAGAAAGACTGAAGGAACATTCATCTGAAGAGGAGGGAGTGGCAGAGCCAGCACATGATGAACTTACAACAAAGCCCATTCCTTATCCCCTTGAGCTGCTGCAATGAGGAGGCAGAGAAAATCAGGAGTAAAGCAGGGCCTGGGAAGAAGGGAGGGGTAGGACATTGTTGCTTCTAAGATCTGGTCTTATTTCTTTATTAGCCTTTATCCTACTCTGATGACTGGTAAATTGGTAATGTTTTTTGTAGTTTAAATTAAATTGGTGTTTTTTAACCAAGTCAAGTCTGCTTTTGCCCATGACCAAAATTGGTGAGTGAGCTTTTCCTGCCCATGTCTCAACTCTTGAACCTGTTCTGCTTTCTCCTTCCCATACTATGGAGAAGGTATAAGTGAATGCACAGCTGTGTGATATTTTGTTGCCAGCTGGGTGGGGCAAAACACCACAGAGCATAATAAAATAGTGAAAACTTTTGTCTTTAATTTTTTCACTCTGCCTATATAGAATACACATGTTAATAAACATTCACAGGAGGTAAATGGAATATTTGTGAAACAGAACTACTATAATGAGGACTTCTGTAAGAGCCTAGGAGGGAGCTATTAATTTTGTCTTCTTGACTGAGTTCAAGCAATGTGCTGTAAAAAAAGATGTGGGTTACAGCTGAGCAATAAAGGTAAAGCGAAAGGTTGAGTAACTGTCCATTAACATAGTACCACTCATACTGCATGTTGAATGAGACACAGGTTCTTTAAAAATTTGTAAAACCTAAAATAAAAATTGTGTAAGTGAGGGAACAACAAAAGGCTAAATCCAATTTAAACCTGGTGTTTTCTGTGTTGTAAAAGACAACTATTATTAAATCAATTTTTAGGTGAATGTCTGTGAAACTAATATTGATAATTGAAATGACTGACAGCCAAGATATGTGAGGAAAAAATCATTAGTATTATGTTTTGTGGGAATAAAACTTGGAGAAATTTTTAAAAACATATCCAACAGAGAAAGACTTCTTAATGTAAAATTATACCTTTTGATAAAGTGGGAGGAGAGAAGGATGAACACTAATGTAATTTAAAGAAAAAATTGTGAACATATAAGCAAGTGGTGGTAACAGGGAATAAATTTCATTTCAGCTTTTCACTTGTTTGGGCTTTTTCCTGTTGAAAAACTGTAAGCTATGCACATAATTAGACATTTGTGCTGCCACAATAAATCACTTTCCTGAACACACTGATGCACCCTGACATGCTAAGCCCAAGCTGGCAGGTCTGCTCTAAATAAGGATCTGCTGAGTAGCTGACATGAACTTCTGATGCATTTCAAATAGAGACAGTGAGAATCCTTTAACAAGCATCCTCTGTTTTTCAAAGACTCTCACAGTGTCTGGAAATTACTGATTTATCAGCTCTACTGTGCAGATACTGTACATTAATGGAACTCTGTTAATCATGGCATTCTGTTAATGAAATATGACTTCTGTATTACTGATTTTTTTGCTATATGTTTCTATTTCCTGGAAAGGGTTTCCAGCATGAATGAAATATTTATATAAATGCAAATGCTCCTTCATGCACACAGGGCACTCTTTGAGAAGATGACATTCAAACAAAATAAAATAAATACCGCTTCAGAAAAAAAAAAAGAGATCAAATCTTTGAAAGCAAAGAGTGGAGTTAGAAATGTGAGCATGATTTTCTTTCAACTTAGCTACAGTAACATCAGTTCAAGTCTTGCTCTGGAAACAAAGAAATAATTAAAAGAACATTTGTATGGCTAAACAGCAACTTAGGAAAAATTCTTAATGACGCTTCAACAATTAAAGATGTTGCTGGTGCCTAGGGTGTCAAATAAGTTAATTGCTTTTATAGGAGTAAAGCAAATGTAGTGCAGAAGAACGACTGTGTGCTTTTGTGTTCATAGGCCTTTCCTTGATGTTATGTAGATGAACAAGTGGAAAACTAAATTGTTTGTCAGAGTTCCAGCTATATTTTGCTTTACCAGAAATGAGATGGGAGATCTAAACACATTTTGCTAGCTTGGTATGTCATATCATATAGTTGACTCATAGTTCTCAATGATACACTAAGCCTATAATCAGCAAAAGCATGTTGGTTGGTCTCAGGAAATTATGGTTACAGGAGTAACAGGTGAAGGAGGAGGTGACAAAATGCAGTCACTTTAATCTGGAGGCACACCTTGCTATGTGCTCTTCTGTGAAATACACTTCATATTTGTATGATAAATTGTAAATCTGACCAGTTTTTCTGACAATCCTTAGACTACTGGTGTTTAAGGATTAATTACATTGCTGTTTTCTCTCTGACCTATAGACAAAGAATAGCTGAACAGTTATTCTGGAAACATGTTGCGCCATACTCACACTATAGGGTTTTTTTGCCCCTGTTTATCATAGTGTTCATTATGCCCAGTGTTCCTCAGGAGACTGTTTCCCTATCACAACCTGCAAACACGCCTGTTGGTTTATAAATCAGAGTGCATAGAAAGCAGGTATTAATGAGTTGATGAAAGAACCAAGTAGCAGAAAAATTTGATATGCTTTTTTCAAAAAGGAACAGAACAGCCTGTAGGCATTTTCAGAATGAATTTTCTTCTGATGATGAACAGTATTATTTCAGCTATGACATATCTGGTGATTCAAGTCCCATTATATTTTTATTAATTTTTAATTAACACCTTACCTAGATATCAGACTACTTTTTCCAGAAAGTGTAAGTTTTCCTTATCAGCTCACTTTCTTTGAAGGCATAACAGAATGGTGTAATCCATTTATTAAAGAAGAAAACAAAGACACTAACCCTCTTTTATCTCAAAATCTATAGTCAGATGGTGACGCTTCTCAGTGTTGGCCAGAAGAAATGAGGCTGGTTGTTGATTGATTTGCGAATGCCTTGGCAATTGGACAGTGTTCTGAGCCAATGCAGCAAGCATCTTTGGTCTTAATAACTTTCCATTACACACACCATTTCTGACACAAGCAAAATGTGGTTTGATTTATTTGTGATGGATTTTCAGACCAGTTTTAAAACTCTTTGCTTGAGAAACACCAGAAGTTGTTCTCTTGAATCCATAAAAACATTAAATTGTGTCAGGTACAGAATTCCTTCACATTTTACGGCTAATAAGAGAAGGCACTTAATAAAATGTACTTTTTTTGCTATTTTAACTACAGACAGACACTCAAACAATCTGCATTTTTCAATGTCCAGGATGTGAAAAACCTGGAAATACACAAGAGACCTGAAGTTATTCTGTCAAATAGCTGCTAAAATTTTCAGGAATATTCTGGCTTGTATAAAGGTTCCATCACAATGTACTGCTATTATGTCTCCAGTAAGATGGTTTCAAATGAACCAGATGTTTAACTTTCATTTTTAACATGATTGTCATGGGTTAAGGCTCAGCCCACCTCTAGAAGTTACAGGTGCTCTCTATTAAGCCCTCTCCTTTCCCAAAGGGTAAGAGAAAGGGAATAAAGGAGAGAGACTTAATGGACTAGAAAAGAAACTAAAATAGCTTTACTGAAAATTTCAACAATAAAATGAAAGATATACCATTATATACAAAATCAATGTCAAATCCAACCTCCCTGATGACCATCTGGTCACTGTGACCATCAATGCTGTGGGCAGACACTGTGAATGTCCCATACTGTACTCAATGGAAGAATGGAATGAGACACAGGAACTGGATTCTGAAACTGGATTTGGGAAAAGTTCAAACTTGATTTAGGCTTTTTAGGCAGTTATGCTTTTCAGTAGTTTGTATCCTGCTTGAATGAGAGGGTTAGACCAAATGGCCTTTGAAGGTCCCTTCTAGCCCTAATAAACTGCTAAGCTGAAATGCACAATTGGGTTAGAAGGTAGGAGAGAGAATCCTGCTTGGACCAAGTTTTGTCATTATTGTTTTTTTCATTATTGTGAACTGGTGCATTGTTTAACTGTCTCAATGTGAGATCCTTACTCTTGTCAAATAATGCTTATATTGTATAAACTTGTTGAAACCTTCCTTATGTTTTTATAGAAAAACAACAAGGAGTGAAAAACAGCACAGAGAAGAGGTGGGAAAGGAATGGATGCTGACGGACTGGCAGGGAAAGGATGACAGAAAACTAATGTCAGTAACCATTAAACATGGAGCAAATAAAGAAGCATCTTCTCTACACTATTATCATGCAGGAAGCTTTCACAGTTTAGTACTGGGGATGGTGAGGAAGCTTTTTTCTCAGTGACAAAGTGGGAGAGAAGCTGATGGAGGCATGGAAAAGAACATTATGCAGAAGGAGATTATTAGTAGAAGACTGTGGAGCTAAACAAATATATAAAGCTTATGTGCTAATACTGATGGAAGCATCCAATAGGCAAGGACTGACAAAACTGTGACTCAAGGGATTTGCACATCGAAGTGGACCTGGGTGGAAACATTAACAGGGATAAGGCTGAAAGAAAATTAACTGTTAAGACCATTGATATCTGGAAAGCAGTTGAGATCCTGAAAATACATGTTTTGATGCAGTCCCCTAATCTGAAAACTCAGACCAGATTTCCCCTCCCTTGGAGCAAGTTGTGAAAATAAATAAAACCTAGATTTGTACCCTTTGTCAGGTAAGACAGTAATTTTGTGAGCTGTCTCACTAGTTGATGGAGGAAATAAGCATCCCTTAAAAATAGCTCATATAGTAGCTAAACTGATTAACCTTAGTAGATTCCTGTTTCCACTGATGGCAGAAGGTCCCTTACAGAGAGGAGGCTTCTAACATGGCCTCAGTTATTGCATAACTTAAAGTTAGAACTGATAAATCCTTTCCTTCTCATTTATGACAGAAACTAAAAGAAAGAAAAAGTTGTAGCCCATGGGAGTTGATTATTTTCACTCATAAAGACGACTACTTACTTAATTCAGATTTTTACAGCTGGGTAAATAACTGCTTTTGACTGCATGACCAATATGAAGTACTTCTCACATGCTCTGGTCAAGAACTGAGAAGTCACAGTTCACGTGAAACTGCTGTGAACAACCAGCTACCGTAAGTCTCAAGCAGGAGAATCCACTGTAATGGATTGACAACTACAACACAAGTTTTTCAGGTTTTATGTGCATTAATAGGCATTACACAGCTGGCCACTCACAGAGTTGAGCTTGATTTCATGGCCTGGAACCAGATGCTAATGCTATGTAAAAATACTCCAGCAGCCATGAATACTATACCTCAGTGAGAAGAGTGTAGAAATACCTGTAAGAAAGGCATATAAACTTACTTCTGTCTCATGTAAGGATACAGGTAAGAGGTGAAATATTCTTTGGTGAAAAAAAGGAGGAGAAAATTAATCTTGAATTTAATGACATAATTGGAAATTTATTTTCACGAATATATAAAATAAATACTAATGAAGCACACATAGAAGACAGTCGAACCTTACAGAGGCAGCCCTAGTTGAATTGTAAACCTTCAACTACTTGCCTGTGTGTCATACGTAAGATGTAGGAAACAATGTCTGAACAGACAGCTATGTTTTATTTTTCCACCATTACAGTGATTGCTGGATTCTTCCACAGTATTCTCTATTTCATGTATAACTAATTTTAAAGGGAAGAGATTCTTGTGCTCAGTTCCTAATTATGATACCTAGAGGAAAATGCTGATCAAGGTCAGCTATTTAGTGGGAGACAGTAGTACATCCATCAGTAATTTGGTTGTTCTTATAACTGAGGTCTTAAATCACAGTTTTATTTGTTATTTTAAAAATTATTGTTTAGTTCACAATTTTCCTAGTGTTCCATTGATTTAATTGCTTTGATTTATGCATGCTTTGATGTCTGAATAGAGCACTGTTTAAATAATGTCCTCAAAAGTCTATTAAATAAGTCTTCAATTGATTAAATCAAATTTTATTGTACAACCAACTGCCTTTGTAAATAAAAATAAATATGCAATCATTACATTTAATTACAACTGAGAAATCAAGATAATATAGGCCTATTACATGGCAGAGAAAAGCATTGATATGCCTGGAAAGCACTCTCCAAGTTTTACATTCATATAGAGTTGGAACTGAGTTTGATAACAGGATCTGCCTCTATTCTGTGCAGGCAGCGACATCAGAAAAAACAGCCTTCAACTATGATAACCAGTTATGGTGCAGCTAGTTAGGTGTACAGATAATAGATCAGGCCATCCATTCAGAGAGCAGCAGAGAAGAAAACACTTCTTAGAATTAGTATTTGAGGGATATGATTCAGTTCCTGCTCTGCCAGATTTTTCTTTTTGACTTTTGCCTTGCCACATATGTCCATATTCTTAATACCTATCCCTTTTTTAAGTAGCCAAATGTTTGCAGCAATCTGTTTTTAATTTGCTCACCTGATAAAAAAAAGGGGAGACAATACACTAGCACTGCTAATAACAAAAAGACTGCGAAGTGGTCCAGGTATTACAGTAAGAAGTTATTTATAAATATTATTGATCTACCTAAAGAATGGAAGGAAATAGCATTGCTGTGCAATTCCATTTATCTTCATGACCTGGAAGGTTAACTAGTAAGTACATTTCATTTTGTTCTTTGCATTAATTAGAACAATATAAATATGCATCCAGTGTTTTCTCTGTTGATGTCTCTTAAGACCTACTACAGCTACTGGGAGTTAGGGAGTCACCCTCAGGAAAGATGACCCAGGACTTGCTTCACTGACTGTTCATTGGACAAGTGTTTTGAATGACTTGTCAAGGTGCAATTTGTATAACAGAGGCATAAAACATCCCTCATGCAGTCAAATTCCAACTGGCATTTGCATTCTAATCAATATGAACTTCATATTTAAAGTCTGATTATTCATTTACTCTGCTAACATCAATATGGCCTTTGAGCATCACTTTTTATCTAACATTTTGAATAATCATGTCCTATCCATGACCTGAGCATCAATCAGTGTAGCTGCAACAGCATCCATGTCCACAGCTCTGCTCCTGGTGACCTAAGCAGCTTCGTTCATATTCTTATCAAGAAAGGATGAGATATTATTTTCCCTTGTGATAAGTATTAATCACTCTGTACTGAAGTGGCTATGGTGTGTGAAGTTGCCTGCTGGTAATCCTTGTGAGCATTCTGCCACTTTGGCTCCTGCTTTGTTAAATGCTGTGGCTTTAAAAAAATAAATTAGGGGTTTTTTTTATAATTAGAAATTGACATATTTCATTTTACACTGTGCATTCTAAGGGATAGGAGGGAAAGATAGCAGCTTGTTCAGCACATAGCACTTTTTTAATCTCATTTGTTCCTGAAGCAGCAACTTTCAATTCTGACTGGGGCTGACACACAATACTAACCTTTGCTTGGAAAGAGAAAAGCTGACATAGAGTTAGTCTGTTCTCAGCTACACGCAGATGTAACTCCACCTAAATTTTAACATTATTCATCTCCAGAATTTGAGTTAGATCTTTCTCATAGAATGATTAGAACATAATGGTTCAAATACAAATATGAAATTACAAAAATACTGGTGGTTGTGTAGTCAGTAGATATGTCTATAAGGTACTAGGAGAGAATAAATATGAGTAAAATGTACGCAAATTAACTGAAGCAAGATGTGTGTTCAATTTAACTTAAGCATTTCTATAATTCTATGATTCTATGATTATGACTGAAAGTTGATATTTATTAGATCTTAGGAAAATACTACACTGTTGTTATCATAATGAGTTCAGGGTTTAGAGAGCAACCAGTTTTGAAAGAAACTGACATACTGGTTTACCCTGATAACAAATGATTCATTACAATTACCAGCATTATTTTCAGGAATTACTCTAACCTACAGAGTTAAGAACATAAAACTTGGGGCTGTGGTCTAACTTGAGCTAATATGATGGATTTTCCTAATAGGAAAATAATTCTTTTCACTACTAATTTTCAGTGACTAATGCCATAGTTAGTCTTGAAATTAAACATAAACATTTTAACTTTTCACTGATACAGATGTTGATATGATTTTTGTTGGAATAAAAATGTAATACTGAAAAATTAATTTTTCTGTTTAACATAGTTAATGACTTAAATACAATACTCTTCTGCTGTCATACACCATAAATCTGCAAATCATTGTATTATAAATAGCTTTTTCTTGATTAAGTACCACAATAATTTATTGTAATTTACATGCTTAAAGTATTATATTATATACCTTATGTACTTGCAAAAAGAGCAAAAAGTGTAATGTAATTTTGAAATCGTTGTAAAATGCAAAAGTTTCCCAGCACAACATAATTGCATGTGAAAAAATGTAGAAATGGGTGGTAATGTAATGTAAGAATCAGGCAGTTAGTTAATGACAGTAGCACAATTAAGTATTTGCTGGGTTTTGTGTGTATATGAAGCTGATCCTACCATCTACTCATCAGCAGTGATGAGAGTAGGGTGAGTGGATTTAAATGGAAATTTTCCTACCTTTCTTTCCTTCTCTCCATCCACCTTACAAAATTAAGTCAGAATTTAATTAAAACTATGAGGGTTTCCTATTCTACTGTTGTATCAATATATTTTTTGCAGATGCAGAATTCTAAGCCCTTATCTGATAATCACCCTGGAGTTCAAAGTTACACTAACACCACATCCTGGGGGAGACGGCGACAGCTACATGCAAGAAATCAAGCTGCTTCCAGAGTCTTGGTAAAGGTTTCCAGAACCAATATTAATTCTTAATCATTCACAATGTACTTCCTCTGAGTAATTTTTGTAACAGTCTGAAGCACTCTCTTGAGGTATACCTTTTGAATATGTGATGGGTTAGAATCTAGGACATAGATTCTTGAGATAAATTTATCGTATTTTCCTAAAAGCACCCCCCTTTTTCTACATCGAGCCAAAAATGTGAGGAGAGGTCCACTCACCTGAGGGGGCACGCCCTGTTGGAAGAACCTCACCGGTATTGGAGGGAAAATATCTCAGAGAGTGGAATTCCCAAGAGGCTTGCGGGAACAAGACACTCCCCTTTCATCAGCACTGGAGGGAAAGTGCCACAGAGGAATAGACCCAAGGAACTTGTAGGATGGAGAGGTGTGGTTGGAACAGTTTGCAGCAACTGTGAAGACAGAGGATGTGCTTGCTACAGCTCTACCCCTCTACCAGCCCCAGCCTGCTTTGCCTGTTTTTCTGCTGCCACCTTTATTCTAGCATATCCTTTGAGTTTCTGTAATGTTAATTGAAATTTAGCACTGTAGTTAGCAATTCGGATGGGTTTTGCCACAGCCGCTTTTGCTGGTTGTATGGGAGAATGTTTTCCAGCTTTTCCCCCAGCTTTTCCACAGTCTTGCTGCTTTTCGCAGCTTTCGCTTTAAGCTGGCATTTATTCCTAAATGCCTTTTGGTGTTCTTGAGGTGCGTGTCTGGGGCAGAACTGAAGTGAATGGTCACAGAAAATGGATATCCAAAGAAAAGTTTGTTTTCTATTTTTTCAACACATGACCCCTTGGGATGACAAAAGATTTTCTAAGAAAACCAAGAAAAAACAAGAAAGAGTCAGTGAGAGTACAGTTGGTACTTTGCATTTTAAGTGAACATTTCCCAGACAATTAGCTACCTAAATCTTTTAAAGTCCTGCACCTGCTGTTAACAGTTGCTTTTGTCACTCTTGGAGCTTGATTGTATGACTGAAGATCCAAAAATATTGTAATTTACACAGTGCAAAAAAAGAAATTGCTCTAGCTTCTCTGATTGATTAATTCATTGACTTTTTTTCCTAAACCATCTTTGGTACAGTAGTCCGCTAAGCTCCACTAGGTTGTATGTGCTGATGTTTTGCTTTTCCTGCTTCTAGTTCCATGTGGATGGATAAGAAAACTTTTATTTTGTTGTATATGCCTTTGCTTGCTGGGATATCAGGGCAGAAACTGTAGCCTGTGGTGTTCAGTTATTTGTTTGGAGAAATCTAAATGAAGGAATAAAACACAATGTTGTTTTTAATAAGCTTACTGCTGAATCTCTAGCCGCAGCCACTGTGATTTCAGATTGAGTAACCTACTGCACAAAAAAGCCTAATTGATGAGTGTGTGTCCTAGTATGAGAGAAGAAAATTTAACTCTTTGTGGTTGTTTAAAAATTGTTTTCTTTTCTTTTTTAAACTTGTTTGGGCTGAAATCACAGAGCTCACAATTTTTAATTCTAATCCTGCACTGAGCTCAAGAACAGCAGTGGGAATTGAAATGTCTTTAAAGCAACGTTGTGCAGGCCTTGCCATCAATCAAGCCATTTTCTTAGCTACTTTAGCTTATTCCCTGCTTCCTCTGCCCTATTATACTCACATTTAGCAAAGAATCACTGCTGTATCAACAGCTGCACTCTTCTCTGTCATTGATACTTCCATATGGCCTACAAATGACCCTTTTCACCAGGGTCTAAGACAGTAATTACACCCCATGGACTGTTCTCTATCTTTTTGTGACACTGAAAAAGGCTCATCTGTTGGGCTTAGTAGCACTGACTATTTTGTTATTGGCATGAGAAAGGAAATGAAGATCATTTCTGTACATGTATGTGAATGAGAAAAGGGTATACATCCCAGTCTTTTGGCCAATATTATTTTTTCTTAACTTTTGAACAAACACTAACAGTGAATAAAGCAATTTCTGTTATAGACCAGTAATTTTCATTTCATATTTGCCAAAAAGGAAATTGTGAGGATCATTGTTAAAATTGATTCTGTGAAGCATACATGGAAGAAGAAGAATGCTCATAAAAAGACAGTGTAGAAAGGCAGAAGGGTACCTGACTGCTTGCAAAAAAGTCACTTCAAACCCCAATGTCCTGACATTTTGCCAAAGGTTTTAGAGTGACAACTCAGCACAGCTTCTTGTGCAGACAGTTCTGCAAAGCTGAAACAGCAAACGCCCTTCCAGGGTCCATACTTACACTAACTTGAGCATTGCCAGTTTCTTTCTCAAAGGCAAGCTGCGACAAGGCTTCTCTTCCTGGTGATCCATAAATCAGATGGCTGTGGCTTCATGGCCTGGCTATGTGGCGAGAATACAATGACAGCCATAGCAGCAAATTAGCAGGAACTTCCCTCTCTCTCAGGGTCCTGGGCTTTCAGGGCTTTTAATCTCTCTGTTAGCTCACCACTCTCAGCCTCCAGACTAACGTAATTGCTCCACTGGACATGGCGACACGTGTCAACATTAGTGGTTTCTCTCTGCACCTGCCCACTTCGGCACGTGGGCGGGGGAAGGGCTTTCTGCTGACATGGCTTGGAGCTGCTGGCTCTTGCATGGCTCTGGTAGTAGACAGGGGATAGGGCATCCTGCCACCATGCCCTGGCCCCCTCTACTGCACTTAGCAGGCAGTGGGGTTCTGTCTTGTGGCATCCCAGCCCCAGTAAGTGGGGCTGGCTGTGGATCCCCAGCCAGGGACCACCCAACCACCACATAGGACTTCAGGAGAGGGGAAAAGGGGAGAGAGCAAGAGAGACTGCTCACTCCGAAGCAACATCTTTTATTGGGGTTCACGGCAAACTGAAACACCCACCAATCCTTCCCCACCAAACCAGTCACAAAAGGTCCCTCTGGAAATGCCATCACAGCTCTGAGTTGCCTCCATGGCTCTTGCCTGGGGCCGTTTCCTTTGTCCACTTGAATGGGCCATTTAGCAGACAATGGCTCCAGCTTCTCTGAGGGGCAGAGAAGCCACCCAGAGTGGGGGGTCTTTTCATTTCCTCCACGGTCTAAAACAAAACATGTATTATTTTGGGAATAAAAGGAAAAAAGAGATGATACTAAACCCTATTTTTCCTGACCTAGAGCTCACATAGATACCTATCTTTTCATCCTGATTTTGGCCTCCAGTGATTCATTCACTGGAGACACACAGAAGCCCAGATGCCATTCAGCAACAGCTATTTTTTTGATGTGAGGTTTTTTTTCTTTGTAATTTTGGAGATTCTGGAGCATTATAATGGTGACACTCCCTTTAGATGGCTTTGATTGTGGAGCAAAATGTTTAAATACCTTTCATTAAACGCACAAAACATTTTCAGGCTTTGTTCCTTTGGTAGGCTGTTTCTAAAAGTCCACTGAACACCCTAGGAAGTGACAAAAATACTAAGTTATGAACTTACAGAAATACTAAGTTGTTTTTTTACAAATCTGATGTTAAAATACAAGGAATATGGACATCCATTCCTTATCTGAGATTTTTGTGTAGTTTTATAAGTGCACAAAACAAGTGAGTGTAAGGTCACAGTTCGGATTTATTGATAATAGACTTCATAGTGTCTGTTAAAGATAAGAATCACAGTTTTTATACAACTGTCTTTCATGCTAACTAAGGATGTTATCTTTAATTAAGCAACAATATATTTGGGTGGAGAGAAAAGTGAGACCTAGAATCAGTTCTGAACTGAAATGAAAAATAAGTATGGGAAAGAATGAAATGAAAAGTGACCCTATGCTCCTTATTACATCTCAAGGAAGAAATACTAGCCTAGTAGATATAATATTACTATAGAAAAAAATAGAGATTCAAGTGTGTGTCATGATTGCTTTCTATATAAAGCTCCAACAGGAAAAGTTAGGAGAAACACATTCCATTGCTTTTCAATTTCCTAAACAGAATAGTTATTTTCTTAACTGTCTAGGTCTAAAGAGTTAAGTAATCTGGAAATGGTGAGTACCAGAGCAGCTTCTGGATCTGAAAACCATTTGTTTAAATGTACAGTTTCTTCTGTCATCTATGCTTTCTGTGCTATCTATATTTTCACAATACATTTTGGTTTTTACTAATTTACATTTAGCAATGTAAACTTCTTCAGTGAAGAGCCAAACTAAACTCTAAATATTACAGATTTAGCTCTTCTGTATGGATTACTTTTTTCTTTGTTTTTAGTTGGTGGAATACAATTTGATTTGTGTTAGTTTGGAGTTTTGTTTGTTCTTTATTTTTGAGTGTTTAGATTTCTCTTTTAAAACATGAAAGGATAGGTTGTAGCCATGACTGAAAGACAAAATAAGAATTTATTAATACTCTTCCTACAATTTTGCAAAAAAAGAAAAGCAAGCATTTACTTCACAACGTAGGATTTGTTTCAGTCAAATCCCTAGCCAGCTAAGCTTTAGCAACAGATTTTTTTAGCTATATCTCTGCAAGGATTATTAGTTTCTAGTATTAAACATTTCTATCTTGCAGTAAGGCAATACTTAATATAAAGGGCGGGTCTGACTCAGGATCATCTGAATGTTGTAATTTCTTGCCACCGAATTAAATGATGCACTGTTGAATTGAATATGAAGCAGAATAAATAATAGATTATTTATATTTGCCATTTACCGTAGAATAAAAAATTTAATACAGGAGTTTGGAGAAAAGAAAGAGTTAAAATCAGTACACATAGTGTGTTTTCGCACATACACATATGTTCACATGTATGTGTTCATACACTCAAGCACATATTTTAGTTGATATCTTAAGCAATTATGCCACTTTTCTTGGAGACAAAGTGACATAAGATAGTGGGATATTAGTATTTATCCCTTTCTCTTTTATATGTAAAAATGTTCACACTATATCTTTACATGAATATGCAAAACTCTATGTATTCTGTCTTCACATCTGTGGGCATAGGCATGCATTCACACATTGAAAAATCCTTAAGTAAAAGAAATACGCATGTGCATCTAAGCCTATATAGATACAAAATAAGTCCTGAAACAAAGATACAAAGGTATCAGTCCTAACAATCCTAGTTGTTTTGCTTCTCAGGAATTTATTTTCTGATAACCTGTTACAAAATTTAAAAATAAAACATGACTGAGGGCTTCCAGACAACTTGCTTTAGGGTTATCAGTGCAGCAAAGCTTGACTTTGTTATATAGAAAATGTATTTTAAATTAAAGCTTGCTCATAGCACTGCACAGCCCATGTATCAATTAAAGTTCTTGTATGTTGAGTAAAATGAAAGGGAAGGAAAGGAGTGGGAAGGAAAGATAACACATTTAAAACAGATAATTTTCACATGAATGCTATTACCTGTTTTGTCCTCTGATTATGTATAGGTTCACACTAAGTCATGCTTTGATTATGTCCACCTTTTTCACATCTTTTTCTGTCATCCCAAAAAGCCACTTGCCCCCTGCCGGTTGCCATATGCAAAAGTCAGGGCCATGTAAGAGATATCAGGAAGCTCATTATGCTCAGTATAGCTGGTAGGTTCCTACAGTGCAAAATATCCTGACTAGTCACCCTCAGATATAGTGAAAGATGTAATATGCCTGTAATCTTAGAGTTGTTATTTGTGTTTGTTCTTTGTCTACATTTAGCAGGTGATGATAAACTACTCCCCAGCTAGTACATTGAAACATTCTTCTGTGGCTTTGGTAGTCCTAAGAATTTTATTTATACATACACTCCATTTCACCCAAAAATACTGTTTTTTTAAAGTTATTTACTTCAAAGCTTATTTACATCTTTGGTAAAGATTTTATCCAGAAGAAGCCATAATTCAATAGTACTTGTAAGTATTCTTATAAGTCAGAAACAAAGTGAAATCATAAGAAAATATTGTGATTTTCTTTCTGCCATGAAAAGGAGAGACTATTTAAAGTTTTTCCCTAAATGTGATTTTTTTACCATAAAAAGTGGAACAAACATGCTTCCCCCATTTTTTCCTAAGTTTTATTGTTTTCTGGAAGCATTTCTGGAATTGCTGTAACTGAAGCAGATCTGCAATTCTTCTTATTAAAGTAAGTTCTAGTAAATGTTATGTATCTTAAGTGACTTAGTTTTTAATAAATGCCCTGTTCTTTTTATATGCAAACATATATCAGCAGGAACTACAACATCTTTCTTCTTTGACACTGTCTGATTTCACAAGGGAAATATATTCTGTCACTATCTAAATGGGATAAAAGATTCTGGACTCAAATTCAGAATCTTAAAATTCAGATTACTGAGCTGTTTTATAATTACAAAGCATAAAGCATGGCAGCAGGACTGCCCAGAGGATAACTGAATTAACTTTTATTCTAATTTAGTTTTGGAGTAGTAGTTTAGAAAAGAACATTCTTTCCTTTTAAGTTTATTGTTTGAGTGATTAGATCACAATATTTATGAACTCCCTATTTAAAACAAAAGAATTAATGAATAAGTTGAATTAATATGTTATAGACTCCTATGATCATTTACATGTACTAATTAGCAGCATACTCTTCTGTTTTTCCTTGTGAGGTCAGCTGAGATTGAAAATCAATTTGTTCTTAGCAGTGAAATTTAAAAAATATCGATTTTAAAAACCACAATGTAAGTTATAATAAACATTCGCGATAAATGAAACTGAGAATTCCATTCAAGAGCTTTACTACAAATTCCAAATCAGATTTGTTTTTCTTTTTCTACAAGTCATTGAAATACACCGCAGTAAATACATCACTACTTTCACTGCTTTGCAGTTTGCTTTGTGCTGCTGTAAGGAATGCGCAAATTGGAGCAATAAATATCAGGATGTTTTCCTCTTCAGAATTTCTGTGTTTTATTGTGTCTTTTGGCTGTCAGGTCTCTTGTCTTAACTCCTGTTTTTTTCTTCTTTCTCATGTTCTACATTGATGCCAAAGTGTCTTTAATTCCATTACAATGCCTTGCAACATCCATCTGTGCAGATCCAAACTTAAAAAGAGCTGATTAACCCTGGGCCCTGTTATTTTCAAAATATAATATCATTTCCTCAAAGATAAAAAGACATTTAGAATGTCAAAGACATTTAAAAGTATTGATAAAAACCTTCCAGAGCTGTGTTAGCTGGTGGTGGAATGAAGGAAGGTTAATGTTGCACATGTTTCTTAAGGTTTTACGATACAAGCTTAAAAAATGTAATTAAACATACTTTGCCTAGAGGTACTGACTTTTGAACGCATTGGGTAAGTCAGTACACTTGGAGTAAGATAAAAAGCTACTGTGAACATATCCAGCTATAGATTTCCAAGACTCTATTGTGATAATGTACACTTCTGGGGAGAAAGCAAGCAAGATGTTTTGGATATTTGTTGACATGGACTCATGCATATTGGACTGAGTTACTGACCTGTTTCTGCAGTTCTCACCAAACTTCTGTGGAAGTTTTTCAGTGTCCTAGTGGGTTTCTTTCTCCCGAGGTTATTTTGACTGAAATAAGCTTGGATAAGAGATCCTTAATCCTTTCTAATAAGGATTTAAATTTAAAATGTAAACATAAATAAGATTTTGTTTCAACATACAAAGCAAAGGAAACTATCACCTGAATATTGATTTCTGTATCTTCTCTATCTTGTAATTTTTATTTATCCTATTTTCTAATCTTCTGCAAAAAGATTCTGCCTCTTCTTTTAGATGAAAACAAAAAATATTATATACTGGACCTTTAGATACCCAAGATGACATAAAAAACACAGGGACTGAATTTAGCTCAGATTTTTGTTAGTTTTCCCTCAGTGTGTGTTCCTTAAACGTCACTGATCTATTAAATATGCATTTTCTTTTCCAACTTTATAATTCAAGATGTGTCTAGCACAAACGAGAAGAGATTGAGTTTAAAGCAGAAAACTCTGAAAGGTTAAGTTCAGAAGTCAGAAAGTATTGAAAGCTTCCCATCTGTTTCTATCCCCCATTTTAAGTTCTTTTTTGTGATTGTATGTAAAAGGGAAGTGTAGCTTAATCATACAGTGGGAAAATAACAAAAACCTGAATGTGTTTTTTTGAGTGCTGTAGAGTGTGTGGTGCGTGGCGTGGCTTTCCTATAATTTGACACAGTAGCAGAACCTCATACTCTGTTAATATATGATAGGATTAGTACAGAATATGAAGATAAGGTATTTAAAAATGCCAATACCTTTTTATTCTAGTTTTTAATAAATCAAGCAAGATTGAAAACTTTTGACAACATTGATAACAGGATCCATAGCAGTATGGCAAAACTGACATCACGTCAATTTAACCTAATGTAGTTTAACTAATTGAATTGAAGGAAATATTGATATGTCAGCAAGCTTGATGCTTAAATGCATCATGCAAATAAGGTTATACTTCACTAAGAAATTAATTATTTTAAACAAAAAAAAATAATATGATTAGTCTAGAAATGAAACTTTCCAAATGAGTCTAACATTTTGTTTGAGATTTTGCTTGGAGGATTTGAAGATGTATTTAATTATAGATGGTCTTGTATATTATTAATAAGAATTTACAGGATTCCAAAATTAATTGCAAAATTCAAACTGCTTCTAGTCTGTATTGAAATCAATAGAACCTTAGGTTTTATGATAAATAGGCCTCTAAAACATAATCATAATGTCTAAAAATGATAATCATATTCTGAAATGGGTGAGAATTCTCTCTGTGCACATGTATCTCCTTATTGAATCATAAAATCATGAAATCATGAGGGATTGGAAGGTACCTTGAAAGAAAGATCATCTGGTTCAATCCCCCTGCCACAGCAGGATCACCTAGACCAAGTTGCACAGTAATAGATCCAGACAGGTCCTGGACGTCTCCAGAGAAGGAGACTCCACAACCCCCCTGAGCAGCCTGTTCCAATGCTCTGTTACCCTCACTGTGGAGTTTCTTCTGATATTTATATAAAAGCTGATATATTCCAGCTTGCACCCATTGCCCCTTGTCCTACCACTAGATGACATTGAGAAGAGCCTGGGTCCATCCTCCTGACACCCACCCCTCATATATTTATAGACATGAATGAGGTTACCCTTCAGCCTCCTCTTCTCCAAGCTAAAGAGACCCAGCTCCCTCAGCCTTTCCTCATAAAGGAAGTGCTCTACTTCCTTCATCATCTTNTTGCCCAGATGCAAGACTCTACACTGACCCTTGTTGTACCTCATTCAATTTCTCTCTGCCCAGCTCTCTAGCCTGTCCAGGCATGTCAGCAACACCACCCAGATTTGTGTCATCAGCAAACTTGCTGACAGTGCACCCTAATCCCTCCTCCAAGTCATCTATGAATAGACTGAAGAGGACTGGTCCTAGTATTGATCCCTGTAGAACCCCACTAGATCCAGGCTTCCAACTAGACTGTCACATTGATCACTACTCTCTGCCTTCTATCCTGCAGCCAGTTCACAGTCCACCTCACTGCCCAATCATCCAGCCCACACTGCCTCAGTTTAGCCTCAAGGATGCTATGTGAGACTGTGTCAAATGCCTTCCTGAAGTCAAGATAGACCACATCCACTGCTCTGCCATTATCTATCCCTTTTGTTATGCCCTCATAAAAGGCTATCAGGTTGGTCAAGCATGACTTCCCCAGCCATACTGACTGTCCCTAATGACCCTCTTGTCCCTGATGTGCCTAGAGACAGCGTCCAGGACAAATTGTTCCATCACCTTTCCTGGTATGGAGGTGAGGCTGACTGGTCTTTAGTTACCTGGGTCCTCCTTCTTACCCTTTTTTAGGATTGGAATGACATTTACTAACCTCCAGTCTCTAGGCACCTCTCCTGATCTACATGACTTAGAAAAGATGATGGAGTGTGGCTTAGAAATGACTTCCGCCGTCTGCCTTAGCACGCATGTGTGCTTCCCATGGATTTATATACATGCAGTTTGCTCAACAAATTGAATGTAAGGGAGAGTTCACATCATTAACTTGCAGTAGACAATTAACAATCTAAAAATGACTTAAGTAAGCTGACTGAGCTTGGTGGATAAGCCATACTTTCTTAATATTTATTTTGCTTCTCAGGAGTGCCATCACTTCTCAGTGCCTTCTGTCCTTTTACCGCTTATCGGTGGTTCGGTGGTTCGCAGCTACTTCTTGGAGATGCTGCCACTTCTTGGGGTTCACAGGTGCTCTGTCTCCCATCCTGGGATGTCCCATTGGGCAGTCCTCAAGAAAAAGTTAGTGTCTTGCTGGGAAGTTTGGCTTATGTGCTAGGTGAAGCATGCTCTGTGTGACCTTCTAGAAGGCTCTTTGAATGTTCAGAAAGCTTACTGCCACCCTACCTGGAGGTTCAGGAAGCTCTCTACTCCCCCACTCACTCTGCACGCGAGACCAGGCAGAGGAGGTACTCTGCATGACATCATAGCTGGAGCACCGGCACTTTTGACGGGGAGTAACTCTGGCTATCGCAGATTTATTGTGAAACCAATGTTGGGACAAAAAACACAGAGTTCCTCACAACCAAATATGTACATGTCTCATAGAAGAGCTTGAACGATGTAATATACTTACTATGCTGGGTAGAAAAATAATAAATAAAAAAGCATGGATACTTCACTGCAGCAAAGAAGGTGATAATCCACTTTCTGGGATTTAAGAAGAAACATAAGAAGGGTATGTACGGAAATAAAGGGAGAAAAAACCCTCTCAGAGCATTTGTCCCAAAGGGAAATATAGACATGACAGAGTTTACAACTGATCTGAGCATAAAAGCTTTATTAACTTAACAATAGCAAAGGTTTAAAAAAATACTTTTTTTTCTTCCAGATTTTATTAGAAGGAACACTTTAATAGTTCCCTCAGGTAATGATACTCATTGCTCAGCAAAAACAAGAGATGAGTTTTGGATGTTAAAAATTGTAGCGGTATGTTGAATGTGATAAACCAATTTGTGTTTCTTACAGTGAAATTCTTTGGGTTTTATTTGTAAGTACTTTCTCATTTCAAAATCCTTTTCAATTTCCATTGCATGAATGAGTTACAATCCATAAAATACACACTCTGTTTGCATTGTACTCCAGCCAGCTATCTGACAGGGCATTTCTGCTGATACTTCTGTGTGGAACTCATTTGTATCCTTATTACATTAAATGTTTTCTTTGATTGGTCAACTTTACCAAAGGATTTATACATGGGGTGCCAGTGGATAGTGGATATGCTGCTCAGTGGTACTGCCTGAATCATTTATTCCTCACCGTTGTCTTTAGACTAATGGAGGTCTTATCTATGAATTCTGCCTCATATTCAAGAAAATATAGCAGTAGTATTGAAGAAACAGTGTGTTCATGTACTTTGCCTTTGCACAAGCCTTGGCTTCTTTTTTCTGTACAAGTAATGAAAGTGCAAATTCTGCTTCACATATGGCAAAATTCCTTTACTTAACTTCCAGGCTGAGCTGCAGAGTAGAATCCCATTTCTGCATTAAAATGACCATAGTAGTAGTCATGGCCTCCTTTCCTAAGGCACTGGTGACTTCTGGAGCCCTGGATGAGTCAGAATGAAGAGCCCATCATTGATAAAATTTAGTTAGAGTTATCTACACAATAGCACATTTTGATGGGTAAGAAATGCACTGCAATATATGCACATAAGTAGCTTCCCTTCTATAGCCTTATAATTTTATAATCTTCAATTCCTCAGCCTATAGAACAACACCAAAAATATAAAACAGCATGAGTTGGAGGGACTTGTTTGTTCTCTTATATAGTGTGTGCTAAAAGTCATTCTATTTTAGTCAACAGTTATGAAAGTAGACACTGCTAATGCTCTGAATCAAGTCTGAAATTGTCTTATATCCATTTAGCTTTATCACATTCAATGCCATTACCTTGCTTCCCATACACTCAGAATCTGTATCATTTTCCAGAACAAATTTAATCAGTTGAATGTGTTGCATATGCAAAGGAAGTTTGGAGGAAAATCTTTTTAAGCTACTGTAATCTTTAGAAAAGACACTTTCTTAAGTTAAAAAAGTAGTATTAGTAGTATTTAGGTGATACTTATGCTCTACATTTTATTTGAAATTTACCAATTGGATTGTAGCTTTGTTTTCTTAGTGAGTTTTTTATTGCACAAATATCAGCTTCTTCTGAACCAGTCTCTTCTGTGACTACAAACTATTAAAACCAGAGAGGGGTATAGTTTCAAAGTAGTGTGTAGGTGGTATCAGAACAAATCCTGTTACACATGAACAGATTTTAGCAAATATCACCCTTGCAGTGCTCTAAAAATATATTGCTTTGTATAAAAATACCTGTATGGATGGTAATACATGGGATAGACTTCTGTTTTGCTGGAAGAGCTTTGCATACTGTCAAATTGACAGTCTATCAAAGGCAGAACCTTTTGAGTACCAAAGGCCAATATAAGATACTGTAGACAAAAAGATTTCTCTCTTCTTTAGGGTTTAAAGGTACAATGGGTACAATAGCCAGCTGTGAGACACATTTCTGCCTAACCTGATTTGTAGCTTTCCTTGAAAATATAAAAATTTGAGAATTATCTTATTGTACTTAGTAGTGACAACTCTCCATAATTCTCTCAACTGATGCATGATTCTATCACTGTTTTTCATTCTTTTGAATACTTTTCAAAACTATTTAGTAAACATAAGATACATCCATACATAAATATACTTAAAAGCATTTGTATGTGAATTATCTATGACATTATTTTATTCATAGCTCATCTTTCAGTTCTGTTAAACCTTTGATCTTGCATTCTGAACAGTTAAGTCAGGAAAACTAGTTTATTTTCCCTGTATTATTTTTTACTATATTATTTCAGTGCTTAATATTATTTTGGTACTTAATACAATTTTTATAAGAATTTGTCCTCAAATGGATCAAGAGCCAATATCAGACTCTGAGTATGTCACCTTAATTGATGCTCAAAATGGAAAAAATTGGGATTTAGACTCCTAGATCAAAAAGAAATAGACTAACATTCTAGCTAATCCTCTCTTAGCACTCCTAAAACAGTACTTTCACAATTTTTTTTTTCTTTCAGACAAACATACAACCTCTGGGTTAGTCACATCCTTCTCTGAGCAGCAGGACAACTGCCTCCTATAATAGCTCTACCACAATTTCAAAGGATGGTCCAGTTCTGTGCCTAAGAGACAGATGCCTGTCTTACACTAAATAGTGTTGATTATCTTGCTCATCAGTACTGTGGTTCATTCCGGACAAAGTTTTGATAGAATCATTACATTTCTGAACTGGTATTTGTTGAGAACAAGAACAAGGTAGGATCTACCTGTTGTTTTTGGAAAGAGAGTTTTGGTATTTTTTATATCTGTACACAGTTTCTCTCTTCCTGGTTTAAGAAATTTTGGTAGAGCATGACATCTAATATAAAAAAGATGGAGGAATACTGCCACCAGCAGAAGCTCAGCTAATATTCACGTGTCATTATTTTATCTGTGAGAGATAGAAAAGTGGTTTTCTAAGTGGATAGGGAGATAATGATGGAATTGGGCATGCCTGAGGGAAAAAAGCACTTCAAGACTGAAAAGCAAACGTTCAGAGAATGCTGTACATATTTAACTGCATCTTAACAATCTCATGTGTATCATTTGTGATGAAATTAAATAAATATATTTTCTGCTTTTTGGACAATAATGTATGATACGTAAGAGAGAAATTGTTTGCTACAGTACCTATATCTAAGCATTTTCTAGTCTACTACTTCTTTGAGAAGATTTCATTCATATAATTAATGGCTGCACAATTGCATACAAGAGTGGGATTAGCTAAAAGTTGAGGTGGTCTGAGCTGCATTTAGGACTAATTTAGTGACATGAACGAGGACACTGGAAGAAAGATCTTATGTACTTTGCTTTTCTTTTTTACATCACTTTAAATAAGCTACATGCATGTGAGATGAATCTAACCCCAGAAGGTTTGTGGTATGCTCAGCTGTAAGCATGCGAGGAAGTGTATGCCTGCTCATTAGACCAATTAAGACGAATAAGAGTCCACCTAACTACACTCCTTGGTTGAAATATGGTTTATGCTTGCACTTACAATCTTAATAAGGATTATTATTAAGAACATTTTAGCAATATAATCAAGTTTCATAAAAAATAACCAGGAAATGAATGAAAATTTAATAGGTTTCCTTTTAAACTAAGCAACAAGTAGTAGAGAATGAATACAATTATCTGTTAATATTTCATTTGATGTAACACCAAGAATAATATGTTACTTTCAGCTTTTGTTCTACACAGGAGTTTATTCCATTCCTCCCCTCCTTCCCTATTCCCTGCAAGAAGCTTGCAGGCTCATCAAATTCAGATATGCAAACAGACAAAAGCGATCCTCCTGGCTACCTAATTCTAATTCAAGCTGCTTCACACAGCTACACTACTAGAAGGCCATATTCTGCTAGAATGATTGCATTTTCTGCACACTTATTAGCTAGCCTGGTGCCTGGAAATGTTTTGTCCTGTTCTGTATAATCATTTCTGTATGTTCCTGAAGAGAAATTGCAGCTCAGCAGCATCACAGGCCTTTCTGTTGTCCAATCTAGCATATTGTCTCGATCAGACACACCTGCTCACTTTGCAGTGATTTATGCAGAATCTCTTAGTGCTTTACGGGATGGCTCTCATAAAATTTAGCAGAACGGTACCTTGCTATAGAAATCACTGATTAATTTTCAGGTGTTTCTGTAGCAGAAGTTATGAGCCATTGACTGTTACTTGAAAAAAAAAGGAAGAAAAGGAGAGAGACAGAGAAAGAGAAACATAAGCTGTTAAAACATATAGCCTATGACAATTATTTCTATAAGTACATTCTTGAATTTCATGTTTGCATAATATTATAGGAGATTTCTATTAAGAACCCATAAAGGCAGTTCATAGAGAAAATTACAGAAGTACCTAATCCATAAGTAGTGTTTAAGCATAAGAATAATATTGTATTATTACCTCCCTAGCAGGACTTGAGAAATTTGAACAAATTTGGCCTCCTTGGCTTGGGAAATGGCAATGAGTTGATTGGGATTGCCTGTGCTTTATTTGGTATTCACATTTACAGAATTGTGGATAGGAAGTGTATGTGGGGGTACTTAGTTGAATTTCTTCTTTGTATAAAAATAATGGAAAGGTTGAATTTATTCTCTGTATAAAAATAATGGAAAGGAAAAAACCTCTTTCATTCTTCATATGGCATAGCTGAAAGACAAAGAATGCTGTACTTCTTGCACTGCTTCTCTTTTGTTACTTTTGGGACTCTGACTGCAGCAACAGCAGCTTTGAAGTGTGATTAGAAAGCTAACACTTAACCTCAAGCAAGTCACGAGAATCCACATTTTTTTCAAAGTCAGCTCTGCTTTAATTAGGTCCTAGCTTGGCACAGACAGCTGAAGTTAGGTGGGATGTTTTCTGTGTAGATTATTATTTTTCATATCATCTTCTATATTATCCTTAAATTTTCATATGCAACAGATTTATGTAGAGAGATGGGATGATAAGTCTAGGAGGATCTGAGGATCCATCCAAAGCAGTATTATTACAACCACAATATTTTAATATGTTTTTAGCAGTCACTCCAGGGAACCTCAGTAGATTTCTGATATAATTAAATTATGACATTTAAGACACACATTTTAGTATTCCAGTGTTTCTAGGATTCTGATGATGCTGAGTGGAATTATGAATGTATGCAGCACTGAGTCCTCTACAAGTTAAACAGAATACATTTTGAATACCAAAGAGAGATTTCTACTATATGGCTCTTAAATGGAGTTATCTATGTATTGCCATCAAGCACTAGAAAAATGGAAATTCGTCACAATGATGGATTTATGAGACCTACAGCAATCCAAATTCTCACAGAGATCACCAAGCTTCTGTTTTAAAATCTAAAAGGCAGCACCATAGAATAGGCAGTGTATTGGATTAGCAGTGACAAACTTGCTCTACATAACATTTTAATTCTGGATGGTACCAAAGATCAATGTACTTGTCTACACCTCCTGAATTAATATCCCTTGCTACCAAAGAATACAAACCAGTTACACAACTTCCTGCTCTACATTGCTAGACTCACACCAGAATGAGTTAATAATGTATGAATTTCAGTTAAGAGGATTCCTTCGGATGAATAGGAACTTACAAAATAATTTGATATTGCGATATACTGCATTGGTCTGCATTACAGTTTTAAGCAGTATATTTCTTACTGAAAATCTCAAATGCCAAATGCTGTGATGTGCTTTTTTCTAGAGAGCTGTGTGCACAAATGAGGAGCTATTAATAGTTATTAACTGCTTTGAAATCTTAGAGTAAAGGCCAGATAACTTCACTTTGTTAAACAAAAGTTTTATTGAAAAAAGGTAATGCAGTGCAGCATTCACAAAACTGATTCTCTTCAGTTAAAAAACCATATTATGAAATCATTCTGTATGATGAACTTAGTATTCTTTTTCATTGTAATCAATTTTCATTTAGATTCCTTTTTTTATTCAGATACTATTAGCTGAAACAATTTTTTCTGAAATTTTAAACTCAACTCTGCACTTAAAATATTTTTCTCCATTAAAACTATTTAAAAATTAACAAAAACAAACCCACCTTTTGGCTTCCTGAATACAAGATGACTTTAACTTTGGATCTTCACTATTTTATATTTTTTGTGACTTGACCTTCAGAACTGCCGATGAACACTGTTACATTAAGCTGTATGAATATAAAGCTCTATATAAGAAATAACATTAAGAGGGATTTGTTTGCTAGTATGTTTGTCAATCTAAAGAATATTTTATGTAAATGTGGTCATGCTATGCACCTCTTAGAATGTCAGACAATAGCAGACTGTGTTGCTAGCTATAAAAACTAACGATAATCTAAACTCGTTCTCCTAATTGTTGGGAATTTTTTGTGATTGTCAAGGGACTACTGCTGTATTTAAATGAAGTAGGAGAAAAAGTTACAGAACAAATACTTTGGTTTTAATTGAACATCTTCCTGCACACCCACATCATTTCAACTCATCCTCCTCCTCAAAGTCTCATTTAAGCAGCCTGAATTGCCAGAGCAGGGTGAGAAATAACTACTCAACATCAGCTCCTCCACCTCCTCTAATAAAGGATTTGACTGCTACATATTTTTGCTGCCTGTATTAGACAGCTAACAGGGTAGTAAGTAAGATAATGAGATCTGGAAAAAGATCTTGAGGAGTGAGTGTAGTCTCTGAGAACTCAAAGAGAATCAGGCGAGGTTCAGAGATTGTAGAAAGAGGGAAATTTCCTTATCATCTACAGGCCACACTGGTTTGTTGCTCCCTGAACAGACACTGAAAATTGTTCGGCTGGGAATAAAGCCACAGCAGAGGAATTGCTCCTTCAAAGACTGGACGGATGTAGAAGACATTTATGAACTTTAGAGTCTTTCTCACTTCAAAAATGGAGTCTTTGTTTATTAACTAAATCTAGCTAGGATTTTAAGTTATAAGGAACTCATGGTTTAGTATGAGCAACTCATGGTTGCTCATACTAAAGAAACTGTGCAGGTACTCTTATTTACACAGCTCTGGCAAATAGGTCTCTGTATATCTTCCTTACTCAGTGTAGGAACTCAAGAACTAGCATATCTGTCACATCTCCTTCCCAGTGCTTCCCTTTTCAGAAACTGAAAGGGAGCATACATTAGGTGGAAACCTTAGACCACAATATTCTTCTTCCCTTTCTCATGGCTATGATTTCTTTGAGCAGTTTTCAAAGATAATATTACATCCTAAAAAAATCAACACAGCTTTTTCTGACATACTGTTACGTGGTTTTGCTGTTCTAACAAGATAACCACCAGTATGCAGTCATTTGTCACAATTCAGTGAAATCTGGCTATTCCTCCCAATTAATTTAATAAGGTTTATATCCATGCTCATAATGATAACAAATTCTGTATGTTTTGACATGTGACAATTATGGCCTTGTTTAGCTGGTTAACAAATTTTGCAGTGTTGAGGACTACATGCTTAAATTACTGAATTTTCATCTGTAAGTAGTGCTTACATAATACGAACCAATATTGTCTAATGGTATCTGACCTGAAACCACAGCTTCCTAACATTACCTCACAAATTTTAACAATCAGCAGGTACTTGGAAGGAAATGAAGTGTTTCTTTGCTGTTAAAACTCACTAAATGTCCTTACTCAGTGCAGTTAATGCCTTAGGTGCATTAAATTACCCTGAACAAGATCTTTTTTTTTCAAATTCACTTCTCTAGGAAATTATTTAAAATGCATCAAAGCCCTGTTCTATAAAGAAATCCATTTCAATGACTTCAAAAAGAGTACAGTTTGATTTAGACTTTAATTGGAAGTTTAGTTCTTTCCCCTCTTCTTACTAATGCCAAATTATTTCCTATTAAAAAGACTTTATATAAAGACAAAAAGTGAAGTAAGAGCTAAATGATACATACCCAGGATTTTGAAGATATTTTTTAACCAGAAAAAACTCAAGGAACATGCAACAAGCAACAGACACTGTATCTCTGTGGTTAACTGTTGGCCTTGTTATAGTTCTGTACAGATTATCCTATTATTTCATACAGCTACCAGGAAAATGATTTGTTACATATATTAGATTAATGTATAATATAGGTGGATGTGTATTAAGATAAATACCAAAAGAATTCAAGGACTTTCTCTGATGTTGATGCAGAAATAAGACTTCTCTAACTTTTTATTCCTGATTTTTTTCTTGGTTTAAAAACTGTGCATAATCTATTTTTCTTGACTAATTATCCAGTTCTTGTTGCTTTTGAGGTAGGATAGAGCTACATTCTTGACTTTACAGTCACAAACTATCAAATAAACATCACAGTTACGTCCAAAGGCACACAAAAACCTTGAAATGATGAAATTGCAAATAGGGGAGTAGCCAGGATGTTGTACTTTAGTTTCAAATATAAAAATAAAATAGCAAGTGTTACATTAAAAGCAAATAAAAAATTCTCATCAGTTCCCTCCCGCCCCCTTTCTATCTTTGTATTTAATTTCTGTCTTGAGGCTTAATCTTCAGTGGGAAAGATTTTTACTTCAGAGTGTTTGTAGCTCTTTCAAATATGGAAATTTGCAATATTCTGGCAGCAAGACAAAAGGACCAATTTAAACAAAATTAATGTCTTGTAGTTTAGTACAGAATCAAACCAGTGTTTCCTCAGGTAATTTCACAGTTTTGCTGCACTCACATTTATTTTATTTTAAAATAAGACTTCTATAACTGTTTCTTTATTTTCACATGGGCTCTTTAGAAACTAGTATCAAAATATCAGTTGAAGCGGAAAACTCTCTTCATTGTTTATATTTGCTTTGGTGGAACTCTTATTTCATTTGAACACTACCCTTTGTTCATTTGAGGAGTAAATATCTGACAGAGAGACCTAAAAATTCCAAATGGTTTTACTGGGTTTTTTTATTTGCTTGTTGTTTTGTGTTTGGTTTGTGTTTGGGTTTTTTTCATTATTCTGATGTATTTCATTCTACTGGACTATTAAAGTGAGATTTCTGTGATCACTACCTCACCGTCTTTGTTCTCCCAGCAGCCTGAGTACCATTAAAGTTCTTTAGACAGTGATGTCACTGTCTGTATTGAAGCACATCAAATTCACTCTTAGGCATCTTTTGAATTCATTGAGACTTTTTCAAAGTCAGCTGCTCTTACTTGTATTAAAATATCATACCTTATTGTAGAAGTCTTTAATAACTTGCAGGAAGTCACCCCACTTGTCTTTAACAATGGAAAAATAATTATACCTGTTTTAAACCAGTTAATTATACTCCCTTTTAACAAATCAATTTTAATTCCAGAGGGAAATTTATTTTTGTGTGGCTATAGAGATAATACTTGTAATTCTACATTTTGCCATGTAACAGAACAAATGTAATTGTTCTTCCCTAACTTCCAGCAAACACTTATTTGCTCATCCCTTTTTCTTTGCTTTGCTTTGCAATTGAAATATCTTCCCTGTTCATATTGTACATTTTCTGTGGTACAATATTTGCAATATTTACAGTGAATGAGCCACATCTACCAATCTAATACATCAAGAAAAAAATCACAATTGGTTCTCAATAGGGGTATATCTGGTCTCAGGTGACAAGCAAACATTTAGACCTGACTGTTATCACTAGTGCTATGATGACGTGGAGAGACATGTTCCTAATGTCCACTTTATGCCTAATGAACTTAAAAGAAAGTAGAAACATCAGATGCATCTCAGTGACTTACAAGAAGATGGAAGAGATTTTCTATGGATTCTATTCAAAGCTCTGACTAATACAAAGAGCTAAAGCTACATGCTATCTAAACTCTGAATTGAACACTATTAGTAGTATTTCATGCTTTTTTCATGAAAGAAAACAACGCTTGCTCTATCACAATTGCAGCTTTTTGAAGGACTAAGTGCACTGTCTGCCTTGTACAGGAGACTATCTGCCTTGCTCAGTATCTTGTTGACAAGTTTCAAGGAAGTGTAAGTTTTGTAAGAATAGTTGCCCATGAAAAGGAGGAAATTTATAGTGATAATTTTCCTACAAAGCCCAGTCTAAGTTGGTAGTTTCAGTTTCCTGGAGTTTCTGTATCTTTCTGAGCAAAGCTGCATATCTGTTTCCCATTGTATGTCCTCACTGTCACTTTAGATTACTACTTCTTTTCTCTCCTAGAACCTTCAGCACATGTCTAACAAAGTTGCAATAAGTGAAAAGCAGATGTCTTAAAGAAAAGATCTCTCTATAGCCATTTTCTGCATAGTGTAATTCTTAACATATTTTTATTACTTATTTTAATGTAAATAGGATCAGTTGTAAAACTATTATTAAGACCAGGTCATGTGGGCTCCATACTTAGGCACAAATTCATATTGAGACTCAATTGTGCAAAGGAAACAGCCAAACCCATGCAAAGAAGTGCATGTGATCTGTTCCTGTAGCATTCAATCTTAATTACCACATCCAAATATAATCTTATTTATGAAGTTAAACAGAAGCTGGCATGATGATTTTTGGAGTCTGAAGACCTTGAAATTGCATATCAATTTTGGATCTTATATGCAGCACCACAGCATTATTTAGCTCTGCTTGCAGTATCTGCAATTACAAGTACAAAAACTCAGTTGTCAAACAAAATTAAACTAAGCCTTGCTGCATAAAGCATGTTATTTAATCTCCACAATCTGTTTGCCACCCATTGAGATACAACTACATTAATGAATTAAATGATTTTATTTTACAGCTTGCATACAGATCAATAGAGCAAGTGAGTGAATATTAACTAATCTAAGCCCTAATTAAAGAGCACAGAGACACTGATGGCTGCATTATATTTGAATATTATTTGTTTAATTATTATCTGAGGTAAGACACTTTCACAAGTGCATTAACAGCCTGAGTTCAGGACAATGGTATCTGCCATAGGAACAGAAAGCTGTAAAGTTTTTTAGCAAGTCTGTGTAAAGGACTGCTGGTGCCAAACAAGAGGTAAATGACTCAAAAAAACTAAAGTACACCTGTTGCTGTGTCCACTGAATAGTTAAGATAAGGCATGGGTAAGGCAGGTGGCTGTGCAAAAGCAGAGCAGTCCTGCCTGAGCTCTGTCCCTGGGCTGGTAACAGACACTTTGCCTCATTATTGGCAATATATATATAATCAATGACACCTGTGCATGTGCTAATAAGCTACATTAAATGCCTTAATTCTCTCTACACATGTGATACTCAATATATAGGCCTGCCTTGGAGAGGGAATCACAGAAAATTTTATAAATTGAGGGGTAAGGATAGCAGAGACAGCCTTTGTAAAGAAAGATGGATGCATCCTTGAACTCCTGTTGGTAGGACCAATGCTGGCACCTGGACCGAAGATATCTCTCTTCCCTACCTGCACTGTCTCTCTAGCTTCTGTGTCATTTTCTCTCAGTTTTCTTCTATTTGTTTTGCATTGGTAGATGTTGCCTAATTTTTGCCTTAAGATAGATTGAGAAATTGCTTTCACCTACAACATTGATTAATTCTTGTTAGAAAGCCCAATAAATTGTTTGATGTTGTTCCTCTTAGCCAATCACTGTGTCTTTGTTATCTCAGTGACCCTGACATGCAGGGATAGCATTTTTTAGGGGGTTATATTCACCACCCTTGTCACTAACTAACTAGGATGAGACAGGCTGCAAAGATTATCTTTTCTTAAGTTTTGTAACACAAGTTGTATTTGCATTTGAACACTGGTCACTCATTACTGCTTGTGAATGGTGCATGAATGCAGACACAAAATCAGTTTTAAAAATTTCACCATTAAAAAATTTTAGATTTTTTTCACGTTTCAAAGGAAAAGTTAAATGATCTTGTAACTTCTTAAACATCATTTTGCTCTAAATGTGTTAGCTAAGGAATCTAAATATCTCTGGGCTTACTCCTGCTATCTTCAAGGTGGAAGCTCTCTTTTTGCCTTGTTTAAGCAAACATGCTTAAAGTGTATGCTAATATTTTTAACAGCATTTTCATTTGAGTGAAATTGTTCTTTTGACATTAAGTGTATATTTATTTTGCTAAATTTTTTATACATTTAGTACTGTCCTAGAGATTTCTCTACTCTTGAACTATGACTTAAAAAGTATCCAATGAGACTGCGACTGCGCTTTAGCTCTTTGCAAAGCTAGTAAAGTCATATTAAGAAAGCATGTAGAATGCTCTATGCTGTGGACACATTCTTTATTGGTTTGCACAGATTTTATGAGTTATGATGAATTGGGCAGTTTGTCATCTTTTGGGGGTTTCAGACTCACAAGAAAAGACAACATAAATTAACTATACAGTTCACATTTACAGGTATTTCTCTACATACTTCAGAAGTAAAAATGTGAGGGAGAGTATAAATGAAACTGGGACCTAAATTTTTGTGAACCTGAGTACTGGCACAGTCATGAAATGCAAATGCTTTATTACTGTCCTCTAAATACCTTTCTTTCTGATTATTCAATATCCTAAGCTTGAGAATTAAGTCATCCACAGAGTAAAAAAAAGATTACTTCTACCCCATTTGTGTCATTACCACAAAATTTTACCATCATTTACTTACGCTTTTACAAGCTCACTGGCTCCTTCTTAGAAGTGCAAGACCACCAAAGGTCCCATTAACTTCTGGAGGGGATCTTTATCAAGTCAGTGAAATAATGTCAGGATTCTTGTGCACTCTGTTACTTTTGAACTATATGCACCCTATCATCATGTGCTTTTCCACATGCCAATATGTTGTGGGTTTGGTAAAACTCCATTTGTCTGTAGTATTCCTGCATCAAATTCTCTTCCACAACACACAAACTGATACATCTCTCTGGAGTTCACTCTGGCAGGAGGAAAACAGGGCTGATTGGGTGGTGTGGGCTGTAGCAGTGTTCAGGAAATGGTCCATAACTGAAGTGGTTGCAGAAAAACAGAGTAAGGAGGGGTTTTGTGGGTAGTTTGAGGAGGAGCTCTCACTACCTTCTTCCCCTGATACCTCTTTTTTTCCCCTCCCTGCTTTTCCAAAGATTTGTGTAGGTCTGCTGCTACAGATTTCACCCTCTTCCCTCCACCTCCACAATCCCCCCTCTGTAGACTGTAGTAAGTAGCTGCTTCTCATTCTCTCTTTTTTTTTTTTCTTTACTCTCTGGCAACAGTGTGTTGGGGCTGGGGATTAGTTTTCTTTGGAGGGGTGTGGCTGGGTTAAGAAGCAGCGTAGACACTACTGTTCTTGAGGTCACAGCCTAACAAAAGGTAGGGAATAGCAGGGTTTCAAGGGGGTGACTGGGGCCTTGTTATCTTCCTTTTTTTTTTTTCTTTTCTCCTCTCTCTCCTTCACTTTTATTTTCCTTTTCTGTAGCTCACAGTAAAGTCTTAATATTTGCAGTGGAGGCAAGGATTTAGCTTCTGCACAGTCAAGCGATGAGCGCTAAACCATAACACAGTATCATTTAGGATCTTCTAAAGCATGTTGAAGCTGAAGAAACCATGCAATTGGATTGACAGAGCAAAATGAGAGCTTGAGGACAGATACCCATTGCAAAGATCAATCAAAAGAGCACAGATCTTCCTTTTCCATAGATTCAAAAGGTAGGTTATAATTTTCTTCAGGAAAAAAAATTATTGCTGCAGTAGTAGTAGTGTGAAGGATACCCAACATAAACAATAGTTTTATTAGTATTCCTATTATTTTTCAAGCTCATAGTATCGTTGAATTGTTTAAATTAAAAGGGACCACAGAGATCCAACCCCTCTTGCCACCTCTTACTAGACTAGGTTGCTCAATGTCTATGTAACCTGGACTTGAACACTTACAGGAATGGAGAGTCTACAACCTGTGGGACAACCTGTTCCAGTGTCTCACCACACTCTTAGTGAGGAATTTCTTTCTCAGAGCCAATCTAAATCAACTACCTTTTAGCTTGAAACAAATTCCCCTTAACATATTGCTAGATGCCTGCATGAAAACTTCCTCTCCAGCTTTTCTTGTAGGCCACCTTCAGGCTGCTATAAAGCCTTCCAAGAGACTTCTCTTCTGCAAGCTGGACAATTCTAATTCCTGCATCCTGCCTTCATAGGAGAGGTTCTCCAGCCCTCTGATCCTCCCTTGTGACCCTTCTCTGTACTTGCTCTAAAAGTCCCCTGCCCCTTTTTGGGGACTGCAGGACTGGACATTGTAGTCCAGGTGAGGTCTCTCAAGACCAGGGTAGTGTGGAGGTGAAGAATCGCCTCCCTTGACCTGCTGAAGACACTTCTTTGGTTAAAGCTCTGGATACAGTTGGCCTTCTGGGCTGCACTCACATATTGCCAGCTCATGCTGAGCTTCTAATCTACCAAACACCCCAAGTCTGTGAACTTGCAAATCTTCAGCCTTGAACTTGATCTGCCCCTACCATAGGTGATGCTTTCTTCTACCCAATCCCAGCCCTTAACCTCTGTGACTTGGGTGGCATGGTTTGAGTTCTTGCCAGTGAAGACTGAGGGAAAGAAATCACTGAGCACTTCAGCCTTTGTATCCTGGCTTACCAGGTGAGCTGTTTCCTTACGGAGAGTGCCAACATTTTCTCTAGTTTTATTTTTCACACTATAAAAACTCTTGTTTCCCTTAATGTCCTTGGCCAGATTTATTTCTATCTGGGATTCGGTTTCCCTAACCCAATCCCTGTCTGCATGGAGAATAGCTCTACGCTCCTCCCAGGCCACCTGTCTTCTCTTCCATCCTCTATAGGATTCTTTCTTGTGTCTGAGTTTGTCCTGGAGTTCCTTGTTTTTCCACTCAGGCCTCCTGGTATTTTGTATTTCTTTTCTGTACAAATTCAGTGTTCTTCAGTTTGTAGGAGTTGGTCTTTGAATGTTAACCAGCTTTCTTGGACTACTAGACCATCCTGGACTCTCTGCCATTTCACTCTACTAAGAAGGTCCCTAAAGAGGCTAAAGTTTGCTCTGCTAAAGTCTGGCAAAACAAACTTGATGGGTACTCTTCTCATTGTCTCAAGAACTGTGAAGTCCAACACTTCATGATCACTGCAGCCGCAGCTGCCTTTGAGATTCACATTCCCCGTCAGCACTTCCTTGGTGCCAACAAGGTCCAGAATAGGACCCCTCTTTGCTGGGTCCTCTACCATTTGGAAGAGGAAGTTATCATCAATGTACTCCATGAATCTTCTGGATTGCTTATGCCCTGCTGTACTGTTCTTCCAGAAGATATTGGGATGATTGAAGTCTCCCACAAGGACCAGGGCTTGTGAATGTGAACTTCTATCTATTTATAAAGGGCCTCATCTACCTGGTCTTTCTGGTAGGGTGGCCTACAGCATACCCCACCATAAGGTCTCTTGTCCTCCCTTTTACCCTGACAGTTGTTTCCTTGTCCATTCCCTGATGAAATTCCATGTACTCCAACTGGTCCTTGACACAGAGAGCAAACCCCACTCCTTGTCTCCCCTGCCTGTCCGTCTTGGAGAGTTGATAACACTTCATTCCAACACTCTAATCATGGGAGTCATTCCAACATGTCTTTGATGCCAATGTGGTCATGGTCCTGGAACTGCACACAGATCTCCAATTCTTCATTACAGAAAAGAGTTACGATAGCTAAGAGTTATTTTTACAGAAAAAACCATACTCTATTCTCTCTTGATTTACAGTGATAAAGTAATGTTCTATACATCTTCCAGAGTGAAATGCATTCTTTCTTCAGGTTATCATTTTCTTGTCTTTTGCAAGAATTAGAAGTTCCTTTAATATACATATTCACTGTTATTACATTTCCTTTACACAATAATTCTACTTATGTATGTAACCTTGTGTTCAGTTGGATACAATGAGAATCAGTATACTAATATATCTTTAATTAATAAAATCAAGATAACTAAAATTCTGATTTGATGCAATGTCTATTTCTCTGACACTGGTGAAAGAGAAACAAAGGGAGAATAAATAAAGAGATAAGAGATAAAAAGGGATAGCAAAAACTGTAAGAGTGGAAGGACGGAAGGAAGGAAGAAAGAAAGAAAAAAGAAAGGAAGAAAAAGAGAACACAATGCTATCTGAACAGTTGCAGCATTGTTTCTCAGGAGACTTTCATCTAGCTTTTCATCATCATTGATGAAATATCAATGCTGAAGAGAAAAACAAAGATAATTGCTACTGGACTATTCTGTAGTTACATGTGAAGTAAATTACTGAGCTTATGGGTGATACAGAGAAACTGACAGAGACACTGAATATTTAACCATGATTAAGAGAATTATGTGGGGTGAATTAGGTGAATTTATCACTACCTGCTTTCCCCCATTACTGCCATTTATCTGCATGTCCCTTTACCTCACAACCAGTCAAAAATCTGGACAAATGACAATGCAGAGCTATTATATAGCTAACAATACTATAATAAATGAAGATAGTTCAGTGTAGAAAAGATATTATAATAAATAATGAACTAGTATTAAATACAACAATACATAAAATCACACAAAAAATTATATTCAAAATTTATGAAATCCATAGAATAGTGATTAATGTAATCTGAGGTAGCATGCAGTGTTTCCTTAGAAGAGATAATTGGAAGCTTATAAATGTGTGCAGTGAAGAGTTGCATAATAAGGATCTGTATTCTCTGGTGGTACATGCTACGTGTTTATATTTAGAGTATCAAAATATACAAAGCAAAATATTTTAAATAACAAAAAACAATATCCACATGAAAGTGAATAGAAGTTATTTGTATTTTTTTCCACTAAAATTAATGACAAACATGCATATCAGGATTGTGAGACCCATCTTATGTGGAGGGATTTTGTCTATCCATATAATAAAGAATTCGAACAACCTAGCAAGATTTTGTTCTGCTGAAAGCAGGTAAGCAGGTATGCGATCCTGGATTTGATCTCTTAAGTAACTCACTGAGTAATGGAATTTCTCTGGGTCAGGTTACATGCTGGTGATATTAGTGCCCCTCCAGAGAGCTAAGACCCTTAGAGTCTTGACCAGTTTGGCATCTTAACACACTCCAAACACCACCAAATATAACTAGATGACACCTGAATTTAAGCACCTGAAAGTTATGAGTTTAAACATTAGTGTGGCCTTTTATTGTTAGTATCAAGAACTAGATGCCACCTGAAGTAAGCATCTCACACTCATCAAGGTTTACTTTTCTAGTAAATGCATTCTAGTCAGGTCTTGTATTATGGACCTGAAAACAGACCAGAAAACTGTAATTCTAGAGTAAAATGAAATTATATGGCTTCTCATACTCAGAAGCTGAGATTAGATTGTCAGAGCAGTCTCTTTTTGTCTTTGTTATATGTGAGCCTCTTAAATTTAATATTCTTTCATACCGCATGTAGCTGTAGAATGGTATGCTAGTTTTTTTCTGTGGATCCTACCTTCCAGTGGTAAGGGATTTTCATTGCCCTATCAGGTTCAGATTATAAAGACGCTGTCAGTTATAAATTGCATAGCTCTTCAGTTTCTATGTATTATGAGCTCTTGCTAGATTGGTCAGAAGTCTATAAGGTTCACTATAAGACACAAAAGAAAATGAAAGTGATAAACTGTACATTCTGTAGTAGATTGTAGTACCTGATGGAGTGGCTAAAGTATTTTTGGGAGACTTTTTTATATTATATATCTAGTTTCAATGTTTGTCATTATTTCCAGTTCTTGTATGTTGTATATTTATAGAGGGTTTTATAAAACTGCTAAGTTTTTTTGAGACATGTAATTCCTAATTACAAAGTTCAAGCACATGGTATGACATAAAGAGCTCATTTTAAGCGTTCTTACTTGTCATTTGGTCAGGTCCGAGTTTAATGGGTCAAAACAAATTAAAAAAAAAAAAGGAGGGTTCAAAATCACAGATTCACAGGCAAAACCAAAGACTAGCTTGATTTGGGGAAAGTCAAGTCACATTTCATTCACATGACATAAAAACTCCAACACAAAGACATAGAGAAATTATTCACATGTTCCTACATAGCTAGGCTGAACTGCTAGCTCCATTCTCTCAAAGGGGAAAAATCCTCCAGCAGTAATTTTTGCATAGTGTCCATAGTTCAGTCTGGCTTTTTTGACATCACAGCCTGCAGTTCTTTTAAAGATAAGTGCTCAGTGCCAGAAACACAAGCTCCTCTCTGAATGAGAAGTAGACAAAATGAAACTAGAAGCAGGAAACTGGAAACAAGAAACTCCAAATTAGTCTTGTAAGTTTCATGGAATTCCAAGTCATTGTAAAGAGCAAGGAATATGATGAAGTAGAACACCTCCCTTATGTGGAAAGGCTGAGGGAGCTGAGTCTCTTTAGCATGGAGAAGAGGAGGCTGAGGGGTGACTTCATTAATGTCTACAATTACATGAGGGGTGGGTGTCAGGAGGATGGACCCAGGCTCTTCTCAAGGTCATCTGGTGATAGGGCAAGGGGCAATGGGCGCCACCTAGAACAGAAGCAGGTTCCATATAAATATCAGAAGAAACTTCTTCACAGTGAGGGTAACGGAGCATTGGAACAGGCTGCCCAGGGGGTTTTAGAGTCTCCTTCTCTGGAGATGTTCAAGACTCACCTGGATGTGTTCCTGTGTGACTTGGTTTAGGTGATCCTGCTATGGCAGGGGGATTGGACTAGATCATCTTTTGAGCTCCCTTCTGATCCCCAATGATTGTATGATTCTATGACTCTAGAATCACTCAGGGAAGGAACCCACTCAGATTTAAACCACAAGCATTACTCCACTGGAAAGTTCTTCTGAATTTCTGTTGCCCATTTTCCCATACTAATAAAATCTCTGTCCTTGGAATACCTTTGGTTGCTCTTAGAGAGTATCATTGGCTTTCCTCAACAAAGTAGCCTTAGCTATCTGAATACATCAATTATTTTGGTTGGTGTTTTTGGCCTACAATGTGAGGAGATCTATGCACTGTTCTTAGGTTGTTCTTGCTAAAAACCTATTCCATGCCTATAACTTGCAGCTAGTCTGAGCAAAAGTTGATTATTGCACAGAACTGTGAGTGTAAAGAGCAACTCAGTTATTTTAAAAAATCTTGGTCTATAACCTCTATGTCACAACTAATAAAAGCTATCCCTTTATTATTCAGGTCAGATGTTTAATACAACATTGACAGGCAAAATAAAGAGTTCTGCTTCAAACCTTACTTTTCTTCTGCTAACACTCAATTCCCTTCAGTGAGCATTTAACTGCCACAAAACTGATGTACAAGTTATATTTAATATTCCAAGTCAGGCAATTTATATGTGAAAAAGTACCAGTATATAACACAATACTGTGCTTGGTCTGCTTGCTCTATCAATAGTCAGTGAAAACAACTGATAGTCAAGTGTCTCAGTTTTGTGCTGCTCAACCTAGAACGATCAGGCAAGGCCAGTGTGACTATGAAGTGTGGACCATCAATATCATAAGACCTGTTGCATTTGAAAGTAAATACTGTACTGTGAAATGGCATTAAGCACATACATAAAAAAATCAGATGTGTTGATTTTCATACTTAAGACTACCTTTTGAGAATTGAAGAGTTCTGGGATATGCAATGCCAACCCAATAGTAAATGTAAATTATAGTGTACGACTAACAATACCAGTGGTGAATAAATGGGGTGACATAAGCAACCTCCTTGTTGCGCAGCCCAAAGGGAGGAAATTTTATATGTTTCTTTGTGAGATAGTTACTAGATAAAAGAAGGCTATAAATAACAATGAAGGTCATTCGCAGCTGCAGCAAAATATTTGACTGTATAGACAAGAAAAAGATAATCTATTATTGCAAGCTATTATGGACCAGAACTCTAGGCACATCAAAGTCAAAGAAGTGAAAGGAAATGAGAATTGTCACAAATTATGGGCTCACCTGACAAGGAAATCAGTGTTATCAATGGTGAAAACAGGAAAACTTTGGAGGCATTTGGCAAATGTTTTTGCAAAAGCCTGCTAATTCATTGTTCATGTTTCCTTATTAGAACCGTAAGTGAAAATGAAATAACAAAGGTTTTCTTTAGATCTGCCTTTCTTCATGTAGTCCTTCTTCTCTTTCTTTCTTATATTTTAGGAAATAAGAAGTTCTTTAAAGCACTTGGCAGTTTTTTATCAATGCCGCCTTTGTTCCTGTCTTGCCTTTAGGAGTATCTTTAACCTCACCAGTCTCACATGCATACTGAAAACATTTTAATGCTGTTGTGATGCACTGATCGTGTTGTTCTGAACAGCTGCATCTCCTACCAGACAGATTTTACTTTTTGCTCTCTAAAATTACAGTAATTTTAATTACATTTTTGAAAGTTTGATCTGTAGATTAACTGAATGTGTCTTCTAGTTTATGAAAAAAATCAAGTTGTTCAGGCAAATGACATCCTGAGTGCTATGAACTAACTGCCTTTGCCACAACAGATGACATTATGGAAGAGGAGGTGACATCTTCCACTGGAGTTGAACAGAATTGTATTCTCTCTCAAAGTTAGGAATACTTCCTTTTTAGCCCAACCCTCCCTGAAATAAACCCCAAACCACTGTATTAAATAATCAGTATTTGTCCTGTTAAATAGAAGATGGAAGATCCTTGTTTCCCTGTGTGTGTGAGGTGTTAAAAAAAGGATGTTTTCATTCACAAGCTATATGAGATGCATAATAAAAATGGCTTGGGTTCTCCTTGTCTATGTAGCAACCTTAAATTTCCTTGACTAAGTAATTTTCTACCTTCATCCATACATCTTTTGTGCTTGATTCTTAATGAGCAACTTAAAGCAAATATAAATCAAAAAGGCTTCCTTGCAATAAGCTTAATCTGTGAATATTTTCACTTTATTGAAGTAAAATTCTTCTCTTCATGCTTCTCTCTCCTTTAGTTATTTATAAATATAAAATATTATATTTATAAATAGACTTCGGGCAAAGTCTAAAGTTATTGTAACAGCTTTTTTGGCAATAGTAGCTTCAGAGTTTCCTTAATTTAATGCATTTGATTAATACATTTTACTTTTAAATTTATCATTAACACTGTTTATAACAAGGTAAGTTTATATAAAGTTAAGCCATATACTGGTATGTCAAGACATTCCCACTGAGATTTTCTTCCCCTTCCATCACCACATTAATTTAAAGTAAGTATTAAATTTAGGGGATCCTGCTCTACCAGGTGGAAGTCCCTTCCAACTCATACTTTCTATGATTCTTTGAGTCTAAAAAGTCCTGCTTATACAAAATTATATAAATTGAAAGAAAAGATGGAAATAAATCTTGTTTCTCTGACTGGTCCCATTATGATTTACACACATTGAAAATCTGACTCATATGTTTATAAGGAAAGAGTCCACTGTAGATTAGAAAGAGAGAGTAAATTTCTCCACCATAAAGATTTTTGTAATAGCCTTTGTCTCACAATGATGTTACAGTTGGAATACTTTGATAACAAGCACTTTCCTCTTAACTTATTCTTGCACTTTCTTCAAGGTGCAAGAATGGTATTCTTCAAGGTGCATGGTATTTTAGAAGTTTTGCATGGATTCTGACTCCAGAAAGGGCAAGTGGGGAAATAGACTATGCAATTGAAAGCTGACCTGTCACTGCTGACCTTTTCAGGGAAGAAAAGAAGGAAACACTCTACAATGACAGAGATGTTTCTTTCCCTAAAATGTCACATGCCTGAAATCCAGCATCTAGACTGGATAAGACTGTGGTGTGTATGCTCCAATTAGGTGAGTCAAATGGTAATGTTGTTATATATACTTCTATCAGATTTCTTGCAAATTCTAATTGAAAAGCTAAGCAGTAAGCCATCAGTTATGTAACAAGTTTAATATCTCATGTTTTTATGTTGGATCTTGGATTTTCTTTATCCCTTCTCATTATTTATGATGTTGCATTCCCACAGCATAAGATTCACCTCTTAAGACTGCTGCCTGTTACAGTACATTTGTATCACAGTCTTTATTTCCACTGACTTCATGGTGGCAGATAGAAACAAAATACATTTTAAAAATTGACAAACAAGTAAAACCTGTGGATCACACAGTTTTCAGTGAATTTGGGTATAGCAGTGTAAACACACCATGAATCCTACAAAAGCTTGACAGCAGACCTTTTCAGTTGTACTTAATCTATTTTCACATCTGGCTAGATACTTTCACCATAATTATAGCCCTTTACCTGAGAGGTGGTTGCAGAGAGATGGGTATTGGTCCCTTTTCCAAAATCACTAACAATAGGGCAAGAGGAAATGGCCTCAAGGTGCACCACAGGAGGTTTAGATTGAACGTTAGGAAAAGTTTCTTCACTAAAAGACTGGTAAAGTATTGGAACAGGCTGTCCTGGAAAAAGTTAAAAAAATATGCAGATGTGGCCCTAGGGAACATGGTTTAGTAAGCATTGTGGGGCTGAGTTGATGACTGGACTGGATCTTGTAAGTGTCTTCCAACCTTAACGATTCTATGATTCTCTGTTTATATACAAGTGGACAATGATGGGGAGTTTGGAAAAGTCAGTAGAAAAGCAGTTATGTGCAGAAGTGATAAGTAGTGTTAGAGTGTATTTTGAGGTCTTCAGCTTCTGTAGAATGATCATAATGGTAACATAATGTGCATTTATTAATACCAGATAAAATGAGATGATAGATTCTGTATTTAGGTGTTTAGTCACTAACTAATGTTACTTTCCTGAAGTTACTTATGGTTAAAATACAGCATTCTGTCTGCCTCTGTAACTGATTTGAAGAATCTAAATTAGAATAAAATATTAATAGAAGTATATATACAGATAAAAGTAAGCTGTGAAAAAGTTGATGCTGTGAAAGACAATGTAAAATTATCCATAAAACAAATATGCTTATTAGCATAATTTAGAAGAAAAATGGTGAATAATTGTATTGTTACTGAGAGACTCTTCAATGGCTCTAACAGCAGGGCTGAATGAAGGTAGTAGCTATGCATAACAAGATCAGCTGCTGAAGTCTGGTATGTGCCAGACTAGATAGAAAGATATGTAGATTGGCGCCTACTGTGATCATATTTACATTTACATATGCCTAACACCTCTCTGCTGTGACATCTGTGGCAGGATCCAGGCAAAGCCAGCAGCTTTACAGACATGTCCAAACTAGATTTAATGCACATGGTTAAGACATTTCTGGAAGTTCAACAGGTAGTACTCATTCTGTATTGCAAATTCTTAATAATTTAGTGTGAAGCACAGACCATTTAGAAATCTTAAAATATAAATGAGTTTGGAGTTAAGATTGAAAATAATATAAGAATAAAACCTAATATATACTATTTTATAAAAACCTGAGACTTTTAAAGGAAGTTATCAGCCAGCTGATTACTTTTTAATGCCTGGAACTTTCAATATTGTATTAAAAAAACTAAATGAAATATTGCTTTGAAAAAATTCTCTAACATAAGAGCAAATCTAATGAGCATCCACTCAGAGTTCCATGACTTAGATATAACTGACTCCAGCAGGCACTAGTGGAATCAATGCAACAATGAAATTCATGAAATTCTATTATATACTTTTATCATAGAATCATAAGGGATCAGAAAGGACCTCAAAAGATCATCTAGTCTAATCCCCCTGCCACAGCAGGATCATCTAGACTAAGTTGAACATCTCCCAAGAAGGAAACTCCACAACCCCTCATGGCAGCCTGTTCCAATGCTCCGCTATCCTCACTGTGAAGAAGTTCCTTCTGATATTTATATAGAACCTCCTATGTTCCAGCTTGCACCCATTGCCCCTTGTCCTATCACTAGATGACCTTGAGAAGAGCGTGGCTCCATCACTTGGATTTATTTTGCAGATAGTACTTTTTTCTTGTCAAATTCAGACATATTATAACAAAAAATGTTTTTTGTACATGAAAATCCGCTGTGCTAATCACTGTGCGGCTACTTCGATGTGACTTAAAAATGGGGGTTTTTATATGAAAAAACTCATCATTTACCATACACTGTTCTCACAAAATTATATATAATGCACTTATGACTTCATAATTGAAAGGGACGCTGTCTATCTGAAGCATGGCAGTAAATGTCAGATGTTGCTATTAAACAAAGACTGCCCTTTATGAATCTCATAAGATGATGAAGAAATAATGATGGCTACAGGCAATCTGCAAGATGATTATTTTAAAGCAAATTTAGGAGAAGGTTTTCATTAATGTGGTATTGTATGCAACCTTCTTTAGTTTCACATGACTTCTGTTATTCAGATCTTTGAATTAGACAGTTTTAGGATATCATATGTTGACTTTGCCTATACAATTTTATTTGTATCAGCTAGGAGAGATTTGATGGATATTAATCTATCTATTCAACTTTTGAAATGTTCAGTAAAAGGGACCAAATTCAGAGTTTACTGCTATGTACATGTAGGCAAATCACATAATCAAGATGGACAAGGCTTGACAAGGTGCATCTATTCTTCAAGATGTAAGGTTTGACTGCATATTTTATTCTGTGTAGTATGGTGCATAATACACCAGTGTTGTGATGGGGGACAGGATTTTTTTGTTGTGTTTTCCTCAGTTCATTGATAAGCTGGGGCAACATAGTGAAATCTGAAGCAGATTATGAACATTATCTATCCAGGCACTTTAAAAATATTAATACAATGAGCTTTGAATGTGTACAGAAGATGTGCTTGTAATACTATTCATGTATTAAGTCCATTCTTGATCAACAGGGAGACTATATAGCTCGATACCAATCCATACAGAATTACTTACATGTTACATGCACAGAGTCAAAAATAATTCTTATGTCTTGAACCTGCATGAGATTCTGTAAGACATCAAAATATTAATCTGAGACCAGGACTAGCTATTTCTGCTACCACTATTATTAGTGCTACCGATACTACTGTTAATAGGCACAAAATTGTCTAGAAAGCTAACTGTTACGAGATAACTCTAAAGAAGGAGGCAAACATGAAATCTAGTGTTTCTCTTAATTCATGGTGATCCAGATAGGCTAGGGAACAGTTTCTAAGGTAGTTTCTCCTGATTTTAGTATACTTCTGTTATTTTCCTCTAATAGATGGACTGTAAGGCTAAATAATGACCTCAGGTCTTTGAGACATACGTTGTCTTTTTTAATACTGAACTGTCCTTGTTTAGATTGACTCCTCAGTTTCCAACATGACACATTTTGGATTGTCTGCTACTGTTGCTGAAATAAAAAGAAAAGGGTAACTTTAATTTTAGACTCAAGCCCATTTTATACTAAGAATTAATTTTATTTAATATTAAGTAGTAACTCTTTCTTATTAATTTATTTAATTATTTTTTAATTCTCACATTAATTTAATAACTTTCTTTTATTCCTTCATATCACATTGCTATAGTTTCTGAAATACCTTCCTTTTACTGTTCTCAGTCTTGCAGTGCATCAGATGTAGAATGTAGAGTTATCCTGTTACTAAAACAAATTTGTTACTGTTCTCCATTTTGGAATTTCAGTGAAGGTTAAACCAAATCACAGAAAGCAAATTCTTTTTTACCTTATAATTGTGAATATAATTTTTGAGTTAGTTATTACAACAATTGGTTTGCAGGTGATGCACAGAAGTTTGTTTCAGAATACAGAAAAATGGTAAGCTCTATAGTCATGTATGTTGCAAATGAAAGGAAGTACATAATTTCTCTTTCTGTTTTACCTTTCTAGATTGTAAAATTTGTGGAGAAAAGCATACTTTAACACATCATTTACAAACATGCTGATGTTGTATGAGGATAAGTAATAAATAATAACATCTGCTATCAACATTTAACGGTGTATGTTTTAAGATACAACAACTCTTACTCATTTAAAAATGATACCCAAATAGCACCACATAGATTTTGTTGCTTCACACTTTCTCTCTGGCTTCCAGCATTCTTTTATGTCCCATACATAATCAGAATGTCTGGTATTTCTGTGACAAAGTTTTATAATGCTGGCTTATATTCACTTGTTTAGTGCAAATTCTCCCAAACTAAAGTTATATCTGCATTTTACTACAAATGTTAAGATATGTGGTATCATGACTGGAAATGTTGTTTTCATTCAATCATTTAAAGGACAAAAAGATAGGTCTATTTCCTTACTGTTTCTTTTAATGAATATTTGTAAAGGATTAGATCTATTAAATTATTGGTATTTGGGTACATGTTTAATTACCTTGTATGAAGACAAACATGTTCCTGACAAGACTTTCTAGTACTGGGTTCAGTATGATGGATTAAAGCCAGTACCACAAATGTGACAACTATCTTTCAATATAAAAGCTTTTAAACCCTCAACTATTCTTTTTTTACTTATCCCATATAAAATTTGAAATGTTTTAGCATTGAACTGAAGCTTTAGATAAAGAGTTGCAAAGTATTATAAATAAAATCAGATAAAAGTAAATAAAACACAAATATTTTCATTTTAATCCCATATGATTACTGGCTAGCTATGACTTTGGGAAAATTGAATCTCCTTATACTAGCTCTATCACTAAATTTAATTTAGGGCACAAATGTCTACATTTACTTGCCCATGTGGTAAGTGTGTGCCCAATTATTACTAACTAATAACATAACTAATAATATAACTAATTCTGAAATGTAATATTTTTTTACACTGAAGTCTTTTTTCTTCTCAAACTATCAAATCCCTGTGCATAAGTTTTAAGGCTGGGAAAACAGCCAGACTTCTGGTAGATCATTCCAATGTACTTCAATATGAAATTGCCATAGCAAATAATACAGCCTCAAGTCTTTAATTCTCCTAATTGGGCCATATGAGATGGTAATGACTTCTTTGTCAGAGCTTATTATTTTAAAATGTGAATATAAGGAGAAAGTCATCAGGATTCATTCCGATTTTATTTAATTTGTCTTGAGTGTTGTCAGACAGAACTGAATAATTCAGTTTTAGGTCCTCAGGGAACAGACCTTATCATCTACATAAGCAAAAAGTAATTTTTCAGATATTTATGAAATTAAGCATTAAAAACTGTGGGGAAAAAATGGGAATATTAAGGTGTATGAAATTTATAAAGGATCTTCAATTTCTGTAATTAGTGTAATGAGCACTACCTTATATTTGTAGGTAGTCACAACTAATCTTTTATTTTTTATGTTAAATAAAATAACAGCTTTTATAATCTAATTTTAGCTATTAAATTAATACTATGTAAATCTGTTGCAATTTCCCTCTTAACCCTTTAAAATACTGATATAAACCACCTCATTAAGCAATTTTGTCATTAGATCTCATGTCTAATGGAAACCTTGTCTCTTTACTGAAGTCTTACAGAGTACGCAAAGATATTTTTTCCCTAAATTGTGATTACTTTTGTGCCTTACAAATTCTGATCAATGTTGCCAGTGATGCTGGCACAGATGAATTGCCTGATTAGGCCTGATTTTGAAATAAAGGTTCTTCATGGTGTTCTTTCAACATTTTCCCACATACCGCTGCTCATCAGGGTTGCAATGTACTAGACAAACTGCTGGTGAATACAAAATAAATACAGATTATTTACTGGAAGCTTTGGTAACCCAAATGTTCCTGTCAATAGCTATAATGCTGTCCTAAGATCTCACTGCAACACATTCAATTTTAAAATCTGTTGAAAATCAGATGCTGTCAGCAATGCCAGCTTGAACTAAACAATAGCAATGAAGGTCTTTGTTGCTGCAAAGAAGGAAATTATTTTCTTTTATTGGTTTTGTATAAAAATGTATTGAGTATGTATATAAAGTAAGAGATTTGAAAAATGGTATAAAATAATCAAGCCATGGATTATGATTTGAGAATGTAAAGGAAAGACAGAACAGGATTGGAAAGGAATAGTGACAGAATGCTTGAATTCGGAGCCCTCCTGTTTCTGGGGAGCAAGAAAATGAATACAGATACTATCCAGCATCTGAATAAAACCAGAAAGGTGAATGCTGAACAGACATTTTGTCGTTCAGTCCAGGAGAAATAAAATAGGAATTGCCATTAAAGAATCTAATGAGAATTTCAGCATGTTCATGAATTACGTAAAGCAGTGGTCACAACAGACAGGATGAATGAAGATCACTACTGTCAGGAAAGCTGAGTGTGGATAATGGCTGCCAACAACCCAGAACTGGTAGAGACCATGGATATACAAAAGACATCAAAAGTATACTTATGAATTTCAGACTAAAGGAGACAAATAACATTCAAAAGTAACATTCAAAAGCTTGTTATGATGGCTTATACTTCCTACTTTATAATCAAGCAAGAGTGGCTGAAAGGAGAACAATATGCATAAAACAATCTTATCTGTCTGAAAAAAACAGATGTAAAGGAGCAAAAAGTCACTTATCTTGTACCTGGGAGTGGGTTCTGATGCAGAGAAGTCACTGGAGAGTTATGAAACCAAGTATTAAAGATTTGTTACCAAACAGCAGACAATCTTGAGACATCATTCAGTCTTGGAGTTTTTATAATCTTAACTCCACAGATAAAATATAAAGTCACGTGCCTAAATACCAATTTTGGTGAAAATTAATAAACTGAGAGAGGAGGCCTACAGTATTCCTTCTATTCAACGGAGATGGATGGATGCAAGAATTGATGTTTCAAAATTCCATGCATAATAAGGCTACAAGAAGCCCTTGAAACATAAGTTTGAGATTCTGAGAGTGACAAAGTTATATCAATGTGAATATCAAATTTAATCTAAATATTTAAGTCTTGTCCATTAAGACAAGGGACAAGGTGGGGAGAGGCAGAAAGCAAGCCTAAAATAAGAACAGGAATGATCAAGTCACAGGTAGTGTCCAGAGCTTCTGCAATGGCAAGTTATTTCAGGAATTATTAGCAGGGCAAACAGACAAATGAAAAATTAGAGGCTTTGCTTTAATTTAAAAAATAAGTCTCTCATCTTATGCAAACTGAAGGTTGAAAAAAGTGGGTCTTTTGTTAATTAATGTCTTTAAATAAAAGAAAATATTTTTTTTTAAATACAGGTATTTAAGTACAAACTATTTTTACATCATGAAGAACTTCATTGTGTATATGGAAGGATGCACAGTTCTTCTACAGGAGCATGGAAAATTGCACCTACCTCACATGTAGAAAGTCCTGATGAGGAGTCCCTCTTACACTGCTGCTGTCCATCGTCCCCCACTCTGGCACTTAGACTGGCACAAGAACATTAAAAATCAGGATTATTAAAACTTTGCTAATATGTCAATATTAATCTTGTATCTCCTTGTGTGTGACTGTGTCCACTTTCACAAGATGGTATATTCCCTGAAGATACCATCACAGTTTCTGCCTTATGCTTGGCTAATGGATGCAATTATCAGTACTTGGTCACTACAGTATCTAAGCTTTCCTTTATAACATCTATTGGAAAGATCTAGGGGGCTGTGATTTACTAAAAAAATATGAATATATCTATATTATTGCTATTAATAGCAAAATCATTTTATAGAGCTATAATTTTACATGGCACTTAACACTTTGCAAATTTCTTTTCCAGCACAAATAAAGGTATCTTGAAAAAAAATTAATAGGAAAATACCAAGAGACATGAGCTAGGTATTCTTTCTTTAGCAGCTGGAAAACCCCAAAAGATAACAATTAGTCAAGTTAGAATAGAGATGTTACATGTTTATATTTCACCTGACTTATTTCACTATACTTACTAGTGGCCACCTACCTTTGTTATACAATAAAGGAAAACCATAATGTCTATTTCAAACTGTAGTAAATGGTAGAAGCAATCATGTAGTATGTTAGAAATAGGATTTGAGAAAAGGGAGAGGGAGGAGATTTTGTCCACATCAGTCTGAATCCTGCTGGTGTAGGACTTCTTGGCCCACTATACATATAGCTGTACCATGGGCATTTAGAAATACAGATTTTGCTGGCACCATGCATGATAGCTTTTTTTTTCAGGTGGTATGAAGGTTTCCACTTAAAAGTGTTATAGGAAATCTATGAAAATATGGTCTATATTAAAACCATTTCATTCTATAAAATCTTCAAAGACTGTTATGCTTCACTTACTTAACAGTAGTGGCCAGCCTGAGTTCAAGATGGGCTTTAGCCTCCCTAATTTTCCTCCTACACAGCCTGACAGTTCCTCGATACATGACTCAATTGACCTCGCCCTTTTTCCAAAGGTGGTACATCCTCTTTTTCTCTCTCAGTTCTTTCAAAATTTCCTTATCCAGGCTGATATTTTTCCCCTACGGCTCATCGTGCGACACACAGGGATGGTCTGGTTTTATGCCTTCAATAATACATTCCTGCAGTATACCCAGCTCTCCTGGACCCCCTTCTTGTAAAGGGTTGCCTCCCATGGAAGTTTCCCAGTCAATTTGTTAAATAAACCGACATCTGCCCTGAGGAAATCCAGTTTAGATGTTTTGTTGACACCTTTTCTTGATCCACTAGTAATTGAAAACTTAATCATTTCATGATCACTGCCTCCCAGACAGCCCCCGACAACCACATCACCCACCAGGTCTACCCTATTTGCAAACAGCAAATCAAATAAAGCCTCACTCCTGGTAGGCTCATCGACCTATTGCTACAGAAAACAGTCCTCAATACACTCCACAAACCTTCTAGACTGCCTCCTCACTGCTGTATTAAGATCCCAGTGAATATCTGGGAGGTTGAAGACACCCAAGAAAATTAGGGCAGGCAATCTTGAGATGTCCTCCAGTTCTTTATAGAATATTTGATCAACCTCATCATCCTGATTGGGTGGTCTGTAGCACACTCCTAACACAATATCGATTTTGTTAGCTAACCCTGTAATCTGAACCCATAGGCTCTCTACTCTGTCATCTCTGATCTCAAGTTCTGTCACTTCCAGGACCTCAGCAACATACAGGACCACTCCTCCACCCCTTCTGCCTCACCTATCTCTCCTGAATAGAGTATACACTTCCAATCCAACACTCCAGTCATATGACTCATCCCACCACGTTGCAGTGATGGCAATTATGTCACACATTTCCTGGAGCACCAAAGCTTCAAGTTCCTTCTGCTTGTTGCCCATACTTTGTGCATTAAAATATACACACCTCAGTTGGGCTGATATATGTATCTTCAGAGTGGATACACCATCCACTATTTCCTCCTGAGGGACTTCAGTACCATCCCCTTCCCCCTTCAATCCTAGTTTAAAGCCCTCTTGATAAGGCCTGCAAGCTCACTGCCTAGTACCCTTTTACCTTTATTAGATAGGTGCAACCCATCTGAGTCTAACAAGCTATGATCATTAAATGCTTCCCTATAACCAAAGAACCCAAAGTTCTTCTGTTCACACCAATCCTAGTTTAAAGCCCTCTTAATAAGGCCTGCTTTTGTTCTTGTGAATATTTGCAAGAAGGTGATCCTTTATCAATCTATGATGAAATTATTTTTAATTTATTATAGGTAAACAAACACATTTCAGAAAATTATGAAGCTTTGAAAGCTATGTAATATCCTATGAGATATACAATAATTACTATTGTATTTGTGAGGTGTATCACATTTAACAGCTCTCATAAATGCATGCAAGCATATTTTTATATATTTTTTATAATTATATATAATGTATTTTATAATTAACTTTATTTAATGATTCAACTGAATTATTTCTAGTGAAGTGTTATGTAATCATTCTTGTGCTTGGAAAATCCTCCAGAAAACACAAAACAGATTTACACAGAAATGCATCAATTTTATTTGATGTAAATGCTGCTCATTTGCCTTTATTTCTAAAGCTATAAATTCCATTTATGTTTACAAATATGAATGTTGGATCATAGTATTCTGTTAAAATTTCATATTTTAAACACACTTGTACCTGGAAGGAGTAGCTAGGAATTATATCAAGAAGTTATCTGCGGCAGGATTATTTCATTATATTTAGTGACAGCTTCTTACTTTTCTTATAGACATTTCACTTCAAGAAAGTAAATATGTTTGATTGCTTTGGCAATACTTCACAAACTAGGAAAGAGATGACCACAAAGAACCATAAAGACTACTTAGTGTTACTGATATTTTTTCTCATCAATAGCATTCTCTTTGACAAAGTATAAAAAATTTGCATGTGCTGTGACGTCAATCAGTATAATCCTGTTGTAGCCCTGTGCTCATTGCTTTGTTTGTATGAATCCAGCTCTAGGATTGTTTCAAGTATTTAAGGAACTCTAACAACCTGAAGTACTAATTTTGTTCTGTTTGCCAGAAGACAATGAGATCCTGTCACAATGTCCTAAGCAATAAATGCTACTATTGTAGTACTAATCGTGTAACTGTATTTGAAATAAATAAGTAACAAATAACAATCTCATCTTCATAAAGAAGTGATGGTGAAAAATGCATAAATAAGTGATGGAAAACTTTTAATTTTAATGGAAACAACATTGTACAGTGGCCAGAACAATGTCTGTACTCTGCAGTACACCATTGGCCGCTATGCACTTAACTGAAGCACATCCTTTACACTGTTTGTCATTGCAAAGTTATAATTCCTTTTGTTGTACTGCTGTGTTGGCAACCTGTTGAAGAGAGATATGATTGTGTGAATGGAGATGTTCTCATTCTTCATTTTAGTGTCATTTAAGGTTCTCTGTTGAAATAGGGATGTAAATCTGGCAGATTTATTTTTTTATAAAGTCAGACTGATATTTAGACAATCATCTTTGCACAATCTACATGCATTTCATTTTATTGTGCAATATGAAAAACTTCTGCTAGGTTGTGAGCTAGCTACTTCATCTTTCTAAGCTCAGCAATGATATGCTTGCATACAGCTATATATTTTGATTTGGGAAAGTTATCTAAATTGCAATAGATTGTAGCAATTTACTAAATACAATGCAATTGTTGCATAGCCTCCTCCATAATGTAGCCTCAAGAATGTTTTTGTGGATCTTCTGAGATAAAAATATGAATACGAGTGAAAAATCTATCCCTTACTACTTGTCTGGAAAAATCAAACACCGAATTGTTCCTCATCGTTTCTGTTAACTGGCTGGGAAATATTACTGATGACAATTCTATCATCATCATTAAAAACCCATGAAGAAAAGTTAATATGGGTGTCTAAATGCCAGCTGTTTAGACTGCAGTGCTGCAACAGGACAAAGATGTCTTCAAAGCACCACTTTTTATATCATTTGGAACAATAGTATGTGTGGCTATTACAATGATTTAACATCCACGTAAACCATTCCTGCAAGTCATTGCATAACACACTTTCTGGCTTTCACCTTGTGAATTAGGTACATTAAAAGTCAGTTCACTCTCATGCTAGCTGTTCTTTGTTGTTAGAGTATTTGAGCTTGTATTCTTGCCATATCTCCCTGAAATAGATATGTATTGACTTGAAAACTTCCCAAAGCCTTAACAGAAATTATACAGTGTCAAGAAGCCTTTGATTAAAGACTTGAAGAGGGTTTTGGCACAAACTTACTTGATCTGTGCAAAATATGCAAGAGACAAATGTCAGAATTAGCACCAAAGCAACAAATATAGAGTTTTTAAGGAAAGATCAGGCTTAAGTACAACAGCAGAATTTATGTTTAATGATATAATATTGTTTTGAATATCTAAATATGCTACTTTCAGGAAGCATATGGAAACTCATCAGAAGACCACACTGTCTGCTTACTATCTTTATGCTTTCATAGACAATGAATTTTTCACATATTTATTCTTCTTTATAAATTGCTTATCAACATTTTTTTATTGTTTATGAATGTACCTAGCTTTTTGCAGCATATGAATGTACCTAGCTTATTGAAGCATATTAAAGATTATATGGTTTGGGTTTTTTCAGTATGATTTGAATTCCTCACTTTTGCTAAGAGGCCAGTATTAGAAAGCTGATGACACCCATTATTCCCTGGTAATGTAAAGGGAGTAGAAAATGGCATTATTAAAGATATTGGGATAACACAGAGGGAGCTAAAGATGGGTAAGTAACCAGCTGTGGCTCCAAAAAAGAAAAAGTTTTATAATGGGTTTTATAGGAAACACACACATAACTGAGGTTGTAGCTATTAATCTTCATCACTATTAGTGTAGGCTTTCCTGGTTTTAGTCATAGGCTCAAAAGACAGTTATGAGCTTTTCTTCCAGTCATATCAGCATCCAAAATATTTCAGCTTTTGAAATAATGGAACATATCCTAAGGTGACAGCAGACTGGTAATGACTGCAGTGCAACTATAACTACTGTATATAGTGCTTGTGAAGTCTGTTGTAATACTGGTGTTTCCTGAACATCCTCACCAGGCTTGGTATTAAAGAATTTGAATTCTTTATTGTCATTCTCTTCCCTTAACAGGATCTTCTAAGAAAAACTCTGTATCTGCAGATAGTCCCTTCTCATTGTTGAGCTTATTCTCTCTTTGTCCCTAAGCAAAAAATGAGAATGAACAAGCCCTTTCTATTCAACTTTGGTGATTTCTCTTTTATTATTATTGCAGGAAGAATGGAAAGAAATCAGTGTAGCACAAAAAAGGAAAACAAGACAACATGGGATATACTTGGCAAAGCATCTCTTGTCTACAGCAGCTGTGTATGTAATTGTGCTAAAGATGTCATCAGCTTCATAAAAAAAAGAATAGGCATTTTTCCTTGTTGCCAGCTGAAATTCATTACAGGGAAAGCAGCTGAAAGATACCAACAATAGCAACCATTTAGCACAAGGACCAGATTTGTAAGACAGAGAGTTTTGGCACATAAGACATCTCATCATCAGTTTTCTGGAAAATTGTTGCCAGCTGATATTAGGCTTTAACCCCATGGTGATTGTTTTTTTTAAGTTGGTGGGTTTTTTTTCTTTTGTTTCTTTGCATTCATGGTGCATAACTAATGCTATAGAGTTCTTTGGAATGTTTCAAATCCAACATTTTTACCTGTAGAAAAACTCATATGTACTTCAATCCATGTTTGAATTTACACATGTAATATACATGTGAAGTGTTTCTCATGCCTTGCTATGGAGGAATTGGAGAGACTTCTTCGGCCTCCTATAGACTTGGGGAAGCTGGCTTGATTCAGATCCAGATGTGGGCATTGAAGGAGTTGTCTGATATGATTACAAGGCCAGTATCAATTAGCTGTGAAAAAGCATAAGGATTGAAAGAAGTTCCAAAATCATATTCCTCTTGAAATACACTTCCATGCCTGGAAATATCAATATAAGCTGAACTACATGACTTTCACTGGTCTCCTATAACCAGCATTTCTGTAGTTTGATGATTCTATGAGAGTTGATAGTTTCACCACAACATATACGAAAGCTTTTGTACATATCTCTTTCAAAAGTGGCTTATTATGGCATCAGAAATTGTAACTATGAGAATGTGGTGGAATTCACTCATCTCTCTTTGATCACTTCAACATGTTTCATTCTTACTAGATCCTTTTAAATGTGCAATATCTTTGAGAGTGAGAATTTGAGTAGGAATGGATGCTTGCTTTATTTGACCAAGTTCATCTTCTTAGGCTTTACAGACGACTGTGCTATTTGTGACCATTGTATAGTGAATTCAGTGCAAACACAGGTGCCTAGGGAGTGTTGAAACACAGATGGTGATTTGTATAGTTTGTAACTTCTGTTCCCTTTGGAAACAAAAACCAAAGTGTCTTAAAGAAAGAAATTTGTTTATATCACTTTAGTTTTAGGATACAAGTTCATCATGTGATTTTCTTAAGGGATAACTGGGTACAGATTCTTTAGGAAAGACAGGCAAGGGAGAAAGGGAAGGGCTGTTGCCTTCTACATCAAAGACCAACTGGAATGCATAGAGGTCTGCCTGGAGAGGGAAAAAGAACTAACAGAGAGCTTGTAGGTGAGGATCAAAGGGAAACCAGGGAAAGGGGAGATCACACTGGGGGTTATCACAAGCCCTGGTCCTCACGGGGGATTTCAACCACCCAAGTATCTGTTGTAAGGGTAACACAGCATGGCACCAGCAATCTAGGAGGTTCCTGGAGTGTGTTGAGGATAGCTTTCTAATATAAGTGATAGAGGAACCACAAGAAAAAGTGCTGTCCTGGGCCTTGTCGTCACTAACAAGGAGGGGCTGGTGAGTGAAGTGAAGCTCAAGGGCAGTTTTGGCTGTAGTGATCATGAAATGGTGGAATTTATGATTGTTAGGGTACATAAGAGGATGCATAGTAAGCCTGCAACCTTGACTTGACCCTCATCAGTGATCTACTTGGCAGGATATTATGGGATGAAGCTCTGGAAGGAAGAGGTGCCCAAGAGAGCTGGCCATTATTCAAAGACCAACTCCTCCAAGCCCAGGAGTAGTCTGTTCCAAGAAAGAAGAAGGTGGGCAGGAATGCCAAGAGGCCAGCATGGATTAACAAGGTGCTCCTGGACTTACTTGGATGCAAGAAGAAAGTCTATAGGCAGTGGAAGCAGGGACAGGCTGANAGCAGGGACAGATTGAATGGAAGGAGTACAGAGGACTTGTCTATGCAGCCAGGACACAGATTGGAAAAGCAAGAGCAGACATAGAATTAAATCTGGCCAGAAGGGCCTCTTTGCATCCATCAGTAACAAA
>VZRI01004505.1:7789-18304 GCA_013397515.1 Upupa epops
GGGGGTTGTGAGGGGACTGGAGATTAGTGAGGGGCTGGGGAAGTGTGTGGGAGGAAGTTAGAAAGAGTGGGGGGCTGTATGAGGGATGGGGGGGATTTGGGGGTTATAAGAGCAAGAAGGTTGTGGAGTTCCAGAGAGGGGCTGTGGGCTGTGGTGGGACTGGAGACTCAGTGAAGGTCTGGGGATGGATGAAGGGGGAATGAGGAGGACTTGGGGTTCAAGGGTGCAGAAGGAAGGGGGTTTTTCTGTAGGGTGTGGATGGGTTGGGTGTTAGAGGGACTGGGGTGGAGTGCTCAGGTGCCCAGAGGGGGCTGTGGAGGATTTAGGGCTGTAGAGGAGTTGGAGCTGTAATGTTATACTGGAGGAGCTGTGGAGAGGCTGGGAATCCCTCCACTTCCCCGTTTCCTAGCCCTGTGTCCCCTCTAATGGTTGATTTGGGGGTTGAAGGGTCTGTCCTGGAGCCATGGAGACCCTCTGGGGGTTGGGTTGGTTCTTCCCAATGATGCAGCTGGAAGCTCCATCCCTCAAGATGCTGTAAATTTAGTTTGGGCTCTGGAGCTGGAGAATCAGAGCCAGAACCCCCCCCGTTGGGCAGCCTCTGGACAAGTGGGGGTCATGGAACCTTAAAAGGTCTTCTTGGGAGGTGTAACAGTGGAGTGGATGGCCAGCAATGCCAGAGGGTGTTGCTAGGAGCATCTGGAGTGGGGATCCACTAAGAGGAGAGGTCAGGTCTGCATTGAGTTTGGCTTTGAGCCCAGCGGGACCGAGAGTTGGCCCCAGACTGCCCAGCATAGCTCATATGTGGCCCTAAAGAGCCCAGCAGCATTGAGAGTTTGGGCCAGCCGGGATTGCGCAGCTGCTTGCCAAGCTCAGGGGGTTGGCCAGGGTTCAGCTCCTGCAGAGGCAGGTTGTCCCAAGTGCTGGAGCTCTGTGGGGGTCCTGGCAGCCAGAGGGACCAGAGACAGTGAGAGGTGCCCAGAGACATAGGAGTGACCCCAATGCAGGAGAAGGGGAGTAAAATCCATCCATGAGAGCTGGAGTTTTACGGTCTGGTGAGGCAGAGGATCCTGCTGAGGTCACAGCAATCCTATCCCAGGCGGTAGGCAGAGCTGCAGAGGGTTTGTCCTGACTCTGGGTGAGTGGGGCAGTGGGTTGGCGCTGCCCTGGCCCTGTTTGCTCTGCAAACAACTAGTTAATGAGCAGCAGGGTCAGGCTGGGGGGAAGAGCCAGCGGGATCATCCTTCTTGTCCTGGGACACTGCCTTGGGGGGCGCAGTTTATTCCCCCTGCTTCATCAATACCACAGTTCCGACAGCTGATCCCGATGCTGTGGATCCCCTCCATCATCAGGGCCAGCATCAGCAGAGGTTTTGGGGTTGGGGTGGGGGCTTCCTCACCGGTTGCAGCTCTACTCAGCTTTTCGTGGGAAGTTTTGCCAGCCTGTCTCCTTCAGCTCTGACAGCCCCCACAAGGACCCCAGAGCTGGATCCCAAAACTTTAAGGCCCAACACCGCAGCTCCTTGTGCTAATCCTGCAATGCCAATCCCACGGTGCCAACACAGCCAGCTGTTGACTAAATCTCTCAGGTTTGGGTTTTTATTCCCTGGATCGGGATCTCACTGGGATGAAGTTCTGGGATGAAGCTCCTGCCACAGCTTTCCCTGTTCTCCAGCCACTTCCACCCCCTTTTCCTTTGGGATTTATCTGGCAGCACTGAGCAATGGGGCCGCCCAGCAGGTGGGACCCTCCAGCCCCCACCCCAAATCCATTGGGAATTGCCTGTGCTTGGCCTTGGTGGGTTGGGATCAGGGAAGAGTGGTACATTCCACACAGCCCCAAATTTCCCTGGGTACTGGCAGCACCAGCTCTTCCTGGAGCTAGCAGATGAGGAAGTTTGTTGAGCTCAGGTCTCTGCTGTGGGGTCGTGGCAGTTCAGGGTGGGGGGGAGATTGTGGGGTTGGGTCTGTACTGGGAGCCCAGTTATCCTCTGCTTTGGGATTTTCCTGCAGCCAGACCCCATCACCTCCTGCCTGCGGTTTGCTCTGACTCCTTCCCTTGGCCTTGAGCTGCCTGTTTTCTGTTCCGAGCCTGGCAGCCCGCTGGGACGCCCCCCACCCTGTGTGTTGGGGCTGAACTCCCTCCTCCCCACTCCAGGACTNGTGCCTGGGTGGCCATGGTGGGGGGAGGTCTTGAGCTCTTTGGGGGGGGTTGGGCTTTTTAGAGGTCTTGACGCCCTGGGGGTGCCGCTGGCTAGCTGGGGGTGGGGGGTGCTNAGTAACAGGAGAGGGACAAAAGTCTCTCATGTGGGGCCTCTGCACTCTGTCTTCCAAATGGGAGTGTCCCAGGCTCCCCGAGATGCCTTCTCCCTGAGACCTCCCTGACACTCCCAGACCACCTCCCATCCACCTCCATGCAGTTCTGGAGGCTTTTGGTGGGGGTCTTGGGAACTCAGTTTGAGGAGGGGGATTTACCAGTGCAGAGGTGAGGGTGGGGGTTATCAGTCCTGGGGTGTTTTGGAGGAGCCCCAGCACCCCCAAGGGGCCCCCCCCGACCTCCTTGTGTCCCCCAATACCCTTAGTTGCAGGCGCAGAAGCTGCGGCTGGCCCACAGCCGAGGACCCTACTACAGTGGCTCCCTCCCCAATGTCAACCAGATCGGCAGCGGCGTCACTGACTTTCAGGTGACCAGCACTCCCTTCACCCACTGGAGGGGCCCTGATGGGGGCTTCACCCTTCACTATCTTGGGGAGAGCCCACTCAGGGCTGTGGGAGGAGGATGAAGAACTGCACCATGGCTTGCGGAGGGGACTGATGGGGTTGAAAGGGGTGTTTTCCTTCACCCCAGCTTCCCTATCTGGAGGGGCTGATCCTGAGACCCCTCCCTCACTTCTTTTCCCCTCCCAGGGCCCTCTGCACTCTCCATTGGACTCGACGCGCAGCACCCGGCACCACGGCCTGGTGGAGCGGGTGCAGCGGGACCCACGGCGGATGATGTCCCCCCTCCGCCGTTATGTCCGACAGATATCCTTTACCCCCTATCCCAGTACTCCCTGTTCGGCTCTTCCTGCTCTGTTTGACCCTTAACCTGCCCCCCACATTGACAGTTCCCCCTACGGACCCACCTACCTGTCACCTCCCCCAGAACCCAGTTGGAGGAGGTAAAGATCTTGTCTCTACTCTCAGTTTCCAACCCCAGTACCAGTTTGTAGCTGCAGGAGGAGCTGGGGGGGGGGGGTTGGTTGAGTCCCAACAGGGTTGGAGCTGGGTGGGCTGCTGTGGGGCAGCCCTTCATGCAGGATTTACACAGTCTGTCTTACTGGTCTGTGGGAAGAAACTAGTGATGGTGGGCAGACAATTGGGACTGGGAGGTCTCCCTGTTCCCTGCTTTGGCTACTATCCTTTCCTATAGGATTTTCTACAGGGAGTCGGTCCTATTGGGCCCCAAAGATCTGTGGAACAGAGGAAGCAGATTCCTGTGCAGGGTGAATCCCAGGGAGCCTGGGGACCAGTGAGGACCAGTCCCATCCGACAGTGGTCCCAGTGGCAGCCAGAAGGGCCTTGTGTACCCCTTGGACCCTACCCCATTGTGCCAGGGTCACACTGTGCCCCACACTTTGGCCTCAATGCTGGGTGGTCCAGAGGGCAGTGGGTTAGCTGCAGCCCTCTCTGGGTATAGCTGGGGAGCGGGTGTTGTTATTTACTGAGATGGTGTCAACCCCTCACTCCATCTCACTGCTGTAGATCCCTTTGCTGGTCCCTCACTTCGGGATGAGGGAAACTTTTGCCCAGTTCGGGCTCTGCAGCTGCTCCCTGACCCTACTGCTGTGGCACACGAGGGGACCCACTGGGGTTGTCCCAGCCCTCCCAGTATCAAATCTTGCCTGTGTTTTGGGAGCCCTGAGGAGGAGCTGTCAGTCGCCCTGCAGTCTCTGACCTGGGAATAGGGTGAGGGTGTCGTGGATCAGATCCAAGCTGGCACAGGCGGTTCATCTTTCCTCTGTGAGGCAGCCCCTGATACTGCCCCACAAGTAACTGCTGTTTCCCCTGCAAGGACTATGCCCTGGGGAAACTTCCCAACGGAGAAGGGTCATCTGTTCCGACTGCCCTCGGCTCTCAACAGGTGAACCATGGGGTTTTTATTTCATTCCCCCCTCTCCCTGACCCTAAACCCTTCCCCAGGACCCTCAGGGTGGCCCCGGCCCCACATAGGGCAGATCCAGTCGCCCAGGAGAAGGAAAGGGTCTCCAGGCTGCCCCAGTCACTGAATCCCTAGTGTGGGGGTGGCACCCCCAGCACTGAGAGCTCCCTAGAAAGCTGCTTTTGGGGACACAGAGCAACAGGATTAGGGGTGGAGCAGCAGGATTAGGGGCAGAGCTGCTGCAACAGAGAGTTCCCTCTGGCTCTGCCACAAAACAGAAGTCAGCACAGCCCTGGGGGTCTGATCCCCACCTCTCCAGGGGAGGCCTTTGGGGTTATCCCCTTGGCGGAGTTGGGGCTCAGCAGGGTCAGTTAGCAGGGTTGCCAGCTCAAGGCTGAACTGTGGTGCCAGGGCTTGGGGCTGGGTGCCCATCACTCCCCAGTGAGGCCCCAGCATGGGGGGGGGGGGGGGCCTGCTGCGTCCCATGGGCACAGGGGGAGAGTTTCCTGCTTCCCAGCTGCATAGTAGCCGAACAATATCCCCCTTGTGAGTTCCCCAGCTCCTCCCAGTGCTCACCAGTTACACTGGGAACACAATAGGGGCAACAGCCCAGGTTCCTCTGCCCCCAGCCCCTCTAGGGGAAAGCAGAGGGTGTTGGGGGAGCCTGTCTTGCCCAGAATGGGGAAGGCTGCGAGGGCAGGGGAGGCTGGAGGGAGGCTGGGACCCCCTTGGAGTAGAGGGCTAGCAGGAGAGGTGGGGGTCACATAGAGCCCCCCCACAACTTTTGCCCTCCAGGGAGAAGGTTGTTACCTCAACAAAGCCCATCCTGTGTCCCCCTCTGCACCCACAGCCAGGAGTGGGGAGTGGTAGGGGTCTGTAAATGAGGTTGGGAGGTTATAAGTCATGGTAGGGGGCTGTAGATGGAGTAGAGTGTCTGTAAATAGGGAGAGGGCTGTGCAGGGAGGCTGCCTGCCCATCGCCTTCGCTCCCCCCCAGAACCAACTCGGACTCAGCGCTGCACACCAGTGTGATGAACCCCACTCCCCAGGACACCTACCTGGGTCCTTCCTCACAGGGGGCCCCCCCACCTGGTCGCCGCAGTGGTGAGTGTGTCCCCCTCCCCAAATTTCCCCAACAGGACCCCAAACACCCACTGGGGAGAGGGCAACCTGCCCCCTCCCATCCCATCAGTGATGGAGTCCTACTCTCTTACAGGGTTTCTGGATGGGGATGCAGACAGTAAAGGTAAGAGCTGCCCCCCGCCACATTGGGATCTCCCCTCAAACCCCAACCCTTGCAGTCTGCAAAGAGTTACTCAGTAGTGCAGGGTGGGGGTCTTTAATGCTTGAATCCTGACCCATGGGTGGACTCTGTGGCTCTTTTCCCTCCACCCTGCCATCCTGTTTCCCCTCTCTCTTACTCCCTTTCCCCCCTCCCCTAGTTTTTGTTTTCCAAGTGCCTCATGTCAAAGAGACCTTTGATGACAGCAAACATTCTCTAAAGCCCTGGGACACCAAGAAGGTGGGTAAGGAGGAAGGTGTTGTCCTCCCATATATCCCTCACTCCAAATTGTGGTACTGGGGTCCCTTTTGTTTCATTCCTGCCTTCAGCCCAGTTTGAACTGGGAGGAGGAGTTTGGGGTCAGTAGCAGCTTCACTTCACCCTCCTCTTTGCTTCACAGCTCTCGTCCTCAGCCCGTCCTCGATCCTGCGAAGTCCCCGGGATTCAGTAAGTCCTGGGAAAAGGGGATTGGAGCTGGGCTGGGAGGGGACCACTGTGCTGCCAGGGAGGGGGTTACTGGGGTGGGAGAAGGATACTGGGGAGTCGGGGGGAAAGCAGCTGAACTGTGCTCAGCTTCTCTCTCCCCTGCAGTGTGTTCCCATCCCCGGATCAACCTACTCATGTCCCCCTCATCCCGTCGGCTCTCAACACGGGGGGGTCCCTGCCTGACCTCACCAACCTGCACTTCCCATCACCGCTGCCCACCCCCCTGGACCCGGATGAGACTACCTATCCCAGCCTGAGTGGGGGCAACAGCACCAGCAACCTGGCCAACACCATGACGCACCTGGGCATCAGTGGTGGCATTGCGCTGGCCACGGGCTACGAGTCACCAGGTGAGAGCTGGCCCTGAGGCCAATAGCCACAAATAGCTGTTCGGAGCTGGGAACAGCCCTGCCTGGTCTCTCAGGGCTCCGATGGCATCAAGGAGGATCCCAGTGCTGAGACAAAGTGTCCTGCAGCAGCTCCAGTGCCCTTCTGGGGAGTCTGTATTTCTGTCTGTGTCTCTTGTCTTCATCGTTTTGGTCACCTCTGTCACTTTCCATCCCACTGTGGGGAGCTGGGGGGGGTCTGGCTGGATGTAGGGAAGTTTCTTCCCCACAGGGTTCCCAAACCCTGGCCACAGCTGCTCAGTGCAGGGGGGGTGTCACCATTCCTGTAGGGACTGAGCTGAGGGGTGGCCCCAGTGCTCAGGGACAGCATTTGGGGTGACCTGACAGTACTGGGACTAGATCTTCTTCAAGGTCTCTTCCAACTCAAGAGATCCTGTGACTCCGTGGGGCAAACAGGGAGCCCCAAGCCTGGCCCAAGGAGCAGAGCCTGGGCTATGGGGTAACAACAGTGTCTCTTGTTTGTTTTTGTCCCCACAGGACTGTCCTCACCTATGCAGAGCTCCCTGAGTAACCCGTCCCTGCAGTCCTCGCTTAGCAACCCCAACCTCCAGGCCTCCCTGCGCAGCCCTTCGCTCCAGTCCTCCCTCAGCAACCCCTCGCTCCAGTCCTCCCAGAGCAGCTCTTCCATCCCTTCCTCACTCTCCAACCAGTCCCTGCCTTCCTCCCTGTCCTCCTCGCTCAGCAACCCCTCCCTCCCCACATCCCCTCGCAGCCAGCCCCTCCAGTCTTCCCCCAGCAATCCCAGTCTGCCCTCCGGCTTGAGCGGCTCTTCCTACGGTCCCATGGTCCCGGCGGCCATAAACACCTCGCCCCGCCGACGGGTCCCACTCAGCCCCCTCACCCTCCCCATGGGTGGCGACTGCAGGAGGCAGCACCCCAAACAGTTCTCACCAACAATGTCACCCACATTGTCCTCCATCACCCAGGTATGCATGGTGCCATCGCCCCTCCTCCACCTCTTCTTCCTCTTCCTCCCTCCGGCTTCTCTCATCTCTCGTTTCCATCCTCATCTCCACCTCATTGCCAGGGAAGCCCCTTGTTCTGTCTGTGAACCCCCATCCCCCTCTCCTTAAACCACACGCTCTCCTCAAGCTGAGGGACGGGGAGGAGGGTGCAGAGGCTGAAGCTGGGGCGGGGGGTGGTGTGTGTGTGTTTCCACAGGGTCTCGCCAAGTCCCCATGGTTGGGGCTGACAGAGAGTCAGGGGCACCCACCCAGCTGAGGGAGCCAGATTCCTGTGGGCAGCAGAGCGGGCACAGGCTGACACCCGCTCCCCCCTCCCCTGCTCTCTCTGCAGGGGGTGCCCTTGGACACCAGCAAACTACCGGCCGACCAGCGGCTGCTGCCCTACTCCTACAGCCAGCTTCTGCAGTCCCAGCCATGCCAGAAACCCCTACACCAGCCCCTGAAGACCCCCCAGCATCCAGAAGTGCCCCCCACCCCACCAGCAAGGCCTCCAGTGCCACCCAGCACAGCCCCGCAGGACCAGTTCTACTCCCAGTTCGAGCTTAACGTTCCCCTGGAGCAGCAGCAGCTGGGGCAGCACCTGAGCGACTTCAGCCTGGGCAGTGTGAGTGGCCCTGGGGGGGAGTGGGATATAGGGCAGCAGTGATGGGCACAGCAGAGGTCCTGCACCCCCAGATGGGGGAACAGATGGAAGCTGTCTGAGGAAAGGAGCTGGAAGGTAGAGATAAACTAGCAGTGGCCACGAAGGCCAAGGGCAGCCTGGCTGCTGTCAGCACCAGTGTGGCTAGCAGTAGGGCAGGGATCAGCCCCCTGGACTGAGAAGGAGGCACCACCTTGACTCCTGGGGTCAAGTTTGGGATCTCTCAGTGCCAGAAGGATATTGAGGGGCTGGATTGTGGCCAGAGAAGGGGCTGGAGAACTTCTGAGGGGCAACTGGGAGAACTGGGATCTAAGGAGGCTCAGGAGAGCCCTTCCTGCTCTCTGCAGCTCCCTGAAATTCAGAACGTTGGGGGGAGATGGGAGTCAGTCTCTTCTCCTCCAGCATGAGAGGAACCAGCCTCAAGTCAACCCACGGGAGGGTGAGGTTTGCCATGAGGACCAGTTTCTGCCCCAAAGGGATCCCCAGGCCTTGCCCAGGGCAGGGGGGGAGTCCCCATCTCTTGAGGGGTCTGCAAGCTCTGCAGCTGTGGGGTTGAGGGTCAGTGAGGCCCTGACAGTGCTGGATGAGCTCCTGGCCTCAAGGAGGAGCAAAAAGTACTTCTCCATCCCATTCCCTGCTTTTTCCCCTCCCCATAAAACCTTTGTCCCCACAGTTTGATCAGTTTGGAATGGGTGAAAGCCCCACCAGCAACAGCGGTGGCTTCTCTGAGGAGCTGGGGAGCCTGAGTTACCCCCCCTCCAGTGAGGGCTCTTATGACCCCCACATCATCAACCGGCAGAACCTGAGCAACTGCAGCCGCCATGGCCCCATCCCAAACATCATCCTCACAGGTAAGGGGAACCCAGGGAGCCACTTGGTCACAGGTTTGCTGGTGACCCCAAACTGGAGGGAAGGGATTTGACCAGAGAGGCCTGGGTGTGTGCTACTGCCTGAGGTTCAACCAGTCCAAGTGCAGAGCCCTACCGCTGGGTCAGGGCAATCCCAAATGCAGGCTAGGGAGGATGGACTGAGAGCAGCTATCCAGAGAAAGACTGGAGGTGCTGGTGCAGGAGAAGCTTGACAACAGCCAGCAATGGATGTTGCAGCTGAGGAACCGCCCCTGTGTGGGGTTGGATTCCAGGGAGGGGACTTTGTGCTCTGGGGAAACCTCCCCTAGAGTCCTAGAAGCCCCAGGAGCAGAACGAGCTGGAGCAAGGCCAGAAGCCACAAGGATGCTCAGAGGGCTGGAGCCCCTCTGCTCCAGGCACAATCTGAGGAAGCTGGGGCTCTTGAGCTGCAGAGGAGAAGGCTGAGGGAGCACCTTGGAGCAGCTGCCAGTCCCTGAAGGGTCTCCAGAAAAACTGCAGAGGGCTATTTCCAGAGGGATCCAGTGCTGGGCTAAGGGAGCTGGGCTGCAGCTCCAAGAGGGGAGATTGGGCTGAGCTGGGAAGCAGAAATTTGTGGTTGAGAGGGGTCTGAAGGCCTGGCCCAGGTTGTCCGGGGAGGTTGTGGCTGCTCTCAGCCCTGGCAGTGTTGAAGGGCAGGTTAGCTGGGGCTGGGGACACCCTAGTATGGGGAGAGGTGTCACTGCCCCTGGCAGGGGGTTGGCACTGTGGGAGCTCTGAGCTCCCTCCCGGCCCAAACCAGGCTGCAGTTCTTTGAGCAGCTGGAAATCTGTATCAGTCAAGCTGCTCCCAGTTTGAACCACTCTCAGACTGGAGAGCAGTATTCATGGATATTGCAGGGTGTTTGTGCTTGGGAAGCTCTGAACTCCCGAACCAGTCTGAGAAACCCTTCCCCACTCCATTTCTCTCCCTCCCTCCCCCAGGGGATTCTCCCCCTGCTATCTCCAAGGAGATTGCGACTGCTCTGGCCGGGGTCCCTGGGTTTGAGGTGGATTCAGCGACGCTGGGGCTGGATGAGGATCTCAAAATCGAGCCTCTGACGCTGGATGGACTGAACATGCTGAGCGACCCCTATGCCCTCCTCACAGACCCGGCTGTTGAGGACTCCTTCCGCACTGACCGCCTCCAGTGAGGGACTGGGGGCTGCCAAGCAACCCCCTCCCCACCTCATCCCCCTACCTAAATCCATCCCCCCACCTGACCCTACCCCAAAGAGCCCCCTTCTGTTCCACTTTTTCTTTCACTAAAACGGTGGGGTCACCCTGGACTCATGGGGCCACCCCAGTTCTCTGGGGTCTAAGGGACACCGGAGGTGGTGAGAAGGTGGGAGGGGGGGGTCACACATATGAGTCAGGTGCTCTCCAACAACACCTCCTGCCCCTCCCATAAAATATACCGGGATGGGGGTAGGGGAGCTCCCTTCCCATCCCCTTCTCCCTAGGGGCAGCTGTACATAACGCCATAGGTAGAGACATCCCTCTGGGGAGGGTGGGGGAGCTGTTGGGGGCACTGCTTTGGTTTTTATTCTCTGTTGTCCTGGGTAACCATCATTTTAAGGAAAAGTCCTACTGCCCCCCCAGCTGAACCCAGTAGGGTACCTCCAGCCACCCCCTCCCCACCCCATTACTCAGCTGCTGGGGACCCCTGCAGGCCGTGTAGAAAGCACTTGTAACTTTGCACTCTCCTCCAGACCCA
>VZRI01004506.1:0-41831 GCA_013397515.1 Upupa epops
TGTGCCTTCAATAGTATATTCCTCAAGTATACACAGCAATCCTGGACCCCCTTTTTGTAAAGGGTTGCCTCCCAAGGANAGGGTTGCCTCCCAAGGATCTTTCCTAATCAATTACTTGAATAAAATGAAATCTGTCCTAAGGAAATCCAGTTTAGTTGTTTTGTTCAGCCCTCTTTTTGATCCACTATTAATTGAAAATCATTTCATTATCACTGCCTCCCAGACAGCCTCTGACAACCATATCACCCACCAGGTCTACCCTATTTGCAAACAGCAAATCAAGAAAAGCCTCACTCCTGGTAAGCTCACCTACTGATTGGGACAAGAAACAGTCCTCAATACATTCTACGAACCTTCTCAACTGCCTCCTCACTGCAGTGTTAAGATCCCTATGAATATCTGTCAGGTTGAAGTCACCCAAGAGAATTAGGGCAGATGATTTTGAGATGTCCTCCAGTTGTTTATAGAATATATGATCAACCTCGTCATCCTGATTGGATGGTCTGTAACATACTCCTTGCACAAAATCAATGTTGTTAGCTAACTCTAATCCTCATAGGGTCTCTACTCTGTCATCCCTGATCTCAAGTTCTGTCACTTCCAGGACTTCAGCAACATACAGGGCCATCCTCCACCTTTTCTGCCTTGCCTATCTCTTCTGAATAGTGTATACCCTTCCAATCTAACACTCCAGTCATTTGACTCATCTCACCATGTTTCAGCTATGACAATCATGTTATACATTTCCTGGCTCACCAAAGCTTCAAGTTTCTCCTTCTTGTTGCCCATACTTCATGCATTAAAATAAACACACCTCAGTTGGACCGATACATTCATCTTCAGAGTGGATACAACACCCACTATTTTCTCCAAAGAGACATCAGTACCATCCCCTCCCCCCTTCAATCCTAGTTTAAAGCCCTCTTGATAAGGTCTGCCAGCTAGTGGCCTAGTACCCTTTTACCCTTATTAGCTAGGTGCAACCCACCTGACTCTAACAAGCCACTATCGTTAAACATTTCCCCGTGATCAAAGAACCCAAAGTTCTTATGTTCACACCAAGCCCTGAGCCAGTTATTAATATCAAACATTCTATTATGTGTCACATTATTTCCCCCCTGCTGTTACAAGGATGGAGCAAAACTATTTGCAAACCTACTTCATCGATAAGTTGACCAAATTCCCTGAATTCCCTTTTAATTGTCCTGACTCCCCTCTCAATAGTCTCATTGTTACCAGCTTCCACCATCAACAACGGATAATCATCTGTGGGTTTAATGAGTTTGGGTATCCTCCTGGTGATATCCTGAACCAGGGTCCCTGGGAGGCAGCAGACCTTCCTGTGGGAAGGATCTGGTCTACACACGGGACCCTCTGTACCCCTCAAAAAGGAGTCACCCACAGCCACTACCCTTCCCTTCTTTTCAATACTAGAGGTTATGAGGCGTTTTTTTGTACGGGTGCTCCTCAGGGGTTCTCTAGTTAAAAGAATTTCTTCAGTCTGTACCTGTAGGGAGCAACAAAGTCTCCCTTCAGTTTCCTTTTCTCCAGGCTAAACAGCCTCAGACACTCAAACAGCCTCTTGAGCAATCTATCACAGTGCTTTACATCTCTTTTAGTAAATAATTTTTTTCTAATATACAATCAGAACTTTTTGTGTCACAACCTGAGACTGTTTCGTCTTGTCCTGTTATTTTTCACCTGGGAGAAGAGAGTGCACTCTGCTACAACCTCCTTTTGCGTAGCTGTAGAGAGATAGTGTTTCTTTTGATCCTCATTTTCTCCAGGCTAAACAACCCTGGTTTCCTCCTCTGCTTTCCGTAACTTTTCTAAACTCTTCACTAGATTTGTTGCTGTTCTCTGGATATGCTGTAGTACATCAATGACATTTTTGGAGTAAAGGGAGTAAAACTGAACACAGTATTTGAGATGCAGCCTCCGTAGTTATGAGCACAGGGGCAATCACTTCCCTGCCTCTGCTGGCCACATGGTTTCTGATACAAGTCAGGATGCTCTTGCCCTCACCCTTCTTGATCATGTAGGCATAATAAAGAGAACTTTAATTTCATCATGCATGAAAATATCTGGACAGTATTCACCAGAGTTTCTGATACAGAGCTAAATAAAGTCAGAGTTACATTTTGTTTTCAGAGAAGAAGAAACTATTTCAGCAGTTTCTTCATTCTGTAAGCTACATTTGTAAGTATGTATTCTCATGTTGCTTAGGAAAAATCTGACTGGACCAATTTCTAACAACAGGTATTATATTTTGCAGCATTGCAGTTATTTTTAATCTATCAGAAGAGAACTGAGAAGCCCTTGAAGGGACATTTTAGCTTTGCTCTTTGATTCCTTACTTGAAAGCAAAACCCAGTTAAACAGTTTTTCAGAAAATACAGGAAGAACATTTTAACAAAATACTAGCTATTCATGGTTTCCAGCAAAAAGACACTCCATCCCCACACACACCTTTTTTCTAATGATAGTAATGATTCCGCATCTCTGTACCTGCTTGGAAGAATACAATGTATTACACATATATAGAATACATTTCTGAATAGCAAAGCAGTACCATTCAAGAATACTTGCTGTCTATTTCTTTTGCAAGGAGAAGTTTCTTTTTTATTTATTAAGAAAACAAATTTTATTTCATTGGAGTTTAAAAGAAGTTAGTTTATTCTGTGGTTTTCTGCATGTGGAAGTGGTTCGCACAGGAAGAACTATTATTAAGAAGTAACCAGAAATTACCAGCAGCTGCTCATTTGTCACTGAAACTGAAACTGTGTGGCTAATATCTTACCACAACCTTGGAAAAACTCAATTTGTTAGTGCAAACAGGGTCATAAAAGTTTCATATGTAATTTTCAGCAGTAAAAATGCCTATATTTGTCACATATACTAAATCTTAGTTTATCTCCATTTATTGTTCTGTTGTCACTCCAATCTTCAAAAAGGGGAAGGAGGACCCAGGTAACTAGACCAGTCAGTTTAACCTCCATCCCAGGAAAGGTGATGGAACAGTTTGTCCTGGACAGTCTCTCTAGGCACATCAGGGACAAGAGGGTCATTAGGGACAGTCAGTGTGACTTCACCAAGGGGAAGTCATGCTTGACCAACCTGATAACATTTTATGAGAACATAAGCAGGTGGGTAGATGATGACAAAGTGGTGGATGTAGACTATCTTGACTTCAGTAAGGCATTTGTGGCCAAGAGCATCCTGGGGTGCAAGAGAAGGGGGCTGGTTAGCAGATCGAGAGAGGTTCTTCTCCCCCTCTACTCTGCACTAGTGAGATTGCATCTGGAGTACTGTCTTCCGTTATGGGCCCCTCAGTTCAAGAAGGACACAGAGCTACTGGAGAGTGTCTAGCATNCATCTAAATATTGGAAGGAACTTCTTCCCAGTGAGGGTAATGGAGCATTGAAACAGGCTCCCCAGGGGGGTTGTGGAGTCTCTTTGTCTGGAGACACTCAAGACCCACCTGGATCTGTTCCTGTGCAACTGACCTGTTGGACAGCAGTGTAGGATAAGGGATCTGGAGGTTCTAGTGGACAGCAAGATGACTATGAGCCAGCAATGTGCTCTTGTGGCCAAGAGGGCCTACCACATCCTGAGGTGCATCAGAAGGGGTGTGGTTAGCAGATTGTGGGAGGTTCTTCTCCCCCTCTACTTTGCACTGGTGAAACTGTTGTATTTTTCCTGCTCACAAAGCATTTCATTGGCCTGCTCTAAACACCTAGGTGAGGAAAAATGTATGGCCTCTTTTAAAATAAGTCTCATAAACAGATTCATTTTTTCTTCAACATCACTCTTTACCTACTCTTATGCTGCATTTGAAATTTCCTGCTATGCTGAACTGAAAGAAGAGGACATTCCTGACATTCCTAGCATAGCTCCAAGCCAAATCTATCCATTAGCACAACTTTGATTTTGTCAGGGTTAGATAAGTAAAAGGATATGTGACAAGGTTATGGGACAACTTTAGCATCTGCACTATCCTCATCTAGGTATTGTCTTAAGGAAATTTAGTTCCTGTCTTAATTGTCGCAAAGATGGTGGACAGTAGTAAGTAGAATACTAGGGTATAACATTACCTCAGGAGAGAGAAAAAATGATGATAGCAGAGCATTATGCTTTGAAAGCTGAGCACAATCTGTAAGTTTAATATGTGTGATTTCTTGAGAAAGGTTTAGAGGGGGAGAAAGTTTCTGTCCCCCACTCCACCCTTTCTGTCTGTTGTGTACTTCCATATTCTTCTCCATCTTGGGATTTTCGTCTGTGGAGAGCTGCAACTGCTTTGCAACTGAGAGAAAATGCTTGCCTCTTGGAAGTTGATTTACAGCATGAGGATAGCTTCATCTCAACCTATGGAATCTTCCTTGTCTGCTTGGGTGATTATAAATTCCGAACTCTGGAGACTTATGAGAATTCAGACTTTACTAGGCTAACTCTTGAAATGTCTATGGATGCTGAGGTTTTGGGAGTTGGACAATCAATGACAAAGCAAGAGATTTCTACATGTGGACATTCTAGATATTTTACGTCAGTCAGTGTAAGGGCATTGTGATGAACCTCTGTATATCTGTGTGTATGTCTTCTGTTTGAGGTTTTATCTGGTGTGTGTGTAAATTAATTAAAATTTCTTGTTGTCTTTTTTCCCCAAATGCAAATGACTGAAAATCTGTAAGTGTTTTTTTTGAACCTCCCCTTTGTGTTTAATATTTTAACTAGAATTTCTTGGTTAAAGTAGTTGGGGTCCCTAAGCCACAATAGAGAATTATTTCTTCTTTTGGAGAATGTTTCCTTCCATATTTAATTCCAAAGTGCAGATAGGAGCTTATTAACTTAGACAATGCAAAAATATTACTTCTGAAAATCTTGTAGAAGTAGTTTTAACCTTCTTGGTTTTTTTATAGTTTTATTAGTTGGTATAAAAATATTGTTTGATACTTTGTTTAATTTGATGATGGATAATATTTAAAAATTTTCATTTCTTGCCTTCCATTTTCTGTTTTTGATGTAAGTTTTTCTCTTTCACTCTTTATTTCCCAGCAAGGCAAGTAAGTTTTCATTTTTTGGACCTGGCCAGCTTCTAAAATAAAGACTATTAATGGACATACTTTCACAGGATACACAAAGATGATTTTGGAGAGCTATTGCATGATGCTAAATTTGACCCATAGAGGTGAGAAAGGGCAACTATTTTCTTCAAAGTTTAATCGTGTTGACAGTTTATAGTAATTCATATACTTCTTAAAGGCATATTTTGAAACTAAATTCTACTCATATCCTGTTATAACACTGGTAGTAACTGATGTAATCTGTCTATTGCATGGAGATTTTATTGTTAATGTTGGAGATTGTCTTGACAGATTAATACCCTACCACAAATATTTGTTTTGTTTATTACTGAGGCACCCAACTAAGAGTCAAGAATGAAGTCTGCTTGTATCAAATACAAGTAAATTGAGGGAACAAGAGGAAACTTTTGTATTTAACTATAGGTATTTCACCACTTCAGTCACTACAGAAAACCAGCAAGGAATCTCAGTACTCAGAAGTAAATTCTTAGATTGCCCTTAGATTGCCCTTAGATTGCTGTCACCTGGTTCTTCCAATCCTGATGATAAATGAACAAAAATTTGAGGATTTTGGCAGGAGCTCTCACCTTACTGTAAGATCAGAGCTGTCATTAAATGGGTGCTTGAAAAATTGTATTTTGGGCCTCAGAAATTTTGTAAAGAGATTGCTTTTCCTACAAGTCTTCTTCTGTTTAGTGAAGTATTTAGCCTTATTTCCAAAACTGTAGATCCTGAGAATTTGCCTTACTTAGCCCATCCAGCACACTGCGTTCTTTCTCCTTTCTTGTGTGAGTCAAATGCTGCTTAAGTGTCAGTGAGGTACTTGTCTACTTCATTTTACATATCAGGTTGTTTTGTTCCATGCACTGTGAAGTTTGATGGGCAAGAGTACGTGCATGTTATGTTCATATGCTTTGTGTCTAATTTACTTTTTATTTGGGCAAATTTTCTCTTTGTAAATAGGGGGAATCAAAAAGAATTAACTGGTTTATGGTATGAGGAACATTAGCAAATAGTCTCTACTATATGAAAGTGATAATGAAGTTGAGAGTCTGAATTCTTCAGAACCATAGTGCAAAAACCATTCCTTTTATAGCAGATTCCCTATTTTGAGATGTCAGCTTTTTCCTCTCTTGTGAATATGAAGTGCCAGATCATGAATTCAATAGCTCCTCTTTTTCAGGGCATTGTTTATGAATCTGCCTTGCCCTGTCACTGGACATTATTAGCATTAAACACACAGAGAGCACTATAAATTTACCAGATGCATACTCTAACTGAAAAGCTTATGGTCTAAATGAGATATGAGAAATTCATAGCAAAACACGGGACAGCAGTTCAGAAAAGGCAGCATGTAAGGATTATTATTCATGACTTAAAATAAGGACTAACTGCACAAAGTGGTTCGTGTTAGAAGTTTGAATAAGAAGATGGAGGGCACTTGGTATCTAGGGAAAGGTGAACTAGACAGGACTAGAATGGATTCTAAACCAGCACTTCAAAGATTTTCATTAGTGAAGAAACAGTCACACATATAAAATAAATATCAATAAATATAGATCATGCTGTTTTGCATAGTTTTTTGAATATGTATTATTTTTTAAATTAATCCTTATATAGATGCGATGATCTGTCTCAAATATAATTATTACTTGTTTTTTGGTGGCTATGAAAAGGAAGTATCTATCTTGTGTGGTTAAGGTGAGCAGCCAGATATCAAAACACCTTAGCCTGGATATAGGAAACAATGTCTTAGTTATAATTTTCTTGGTGATCCCATGCTTCTGTTTCTTTTTGTATTGTTGTATTGTTGCTGGCATAGTAAGTTGTTCCGTAAGTGTCTTGGGTTATGGAATCAAAAAGATTGTATTCTATTTTCATCTGTTGAAAGCAGCTGAGAAGCTGTGTGGTTTTGTTTTTTGTAACTCCAGAAGGATGGGGGAGTGAATGCTTTTTTGACTGGCTCAACTGTTAAAACCATATAGGGCAATGTTTCTTGGGGTGGGGGAGTGAATGTCCTTTACTGACCCAATTGTTAAAACCAGGTGGGGCAATATTTCTTAACTATCTTCAGCTGATGGACCATTAAGGCTCGTATCATCCCATTGTGAGACACTTTACCCAGTGGGGGGAGGTGGGGGGAGCTGACCGTTCCCACCTGCATAAACTGGGACTCAGGAAAACAAGGGGGGCTCGCTCTCTACAGGAGTTTTCCTGTCCCCGGACCCTGCAGTGCCCAGCTGAAGCCACTTCACGTGTTTTTGGTGCCGCTTTCTCTCCACCGCTGCCCCTGCTGCTCCACAGCATCCGGCCTCCCTCCGAGACCTTCTGTCTCCTGCCCTGGAGTTCCCACTGTTTCCCGCGCCAAGCGGAGCTGCTGCTGTGATTGCCCGGCTCCTGGCTACCGCGGACACTTTCCAGCCGCTCCCTGACGCCTCCTGCCTGCTGCGGTCTTCCGTCTGCACCCGCACCGAGGGGAAGAGAGCCACATCCACCACTCCAGGAGGTCTGCAGCCATCAGCCTCCCTGTCAGGTTGACTCTGTTGGGATCCCTAGGACTTGATTTTGTCTGGTTGTTTGAGTGTACTGTTGGTGTTTCTTACTGTTCTTAGCAAAGAATTGTTGTTCCTTTTCCCAAATCTTTTACCTGAAGGCCTTTAAATTGAAAAAATTTGGTATTTTGGAGGGAGGAGGGTGACAGTCTCCATTCCGAGGGAGATTCCAGCTTCCTCTAACCGACACCTGTCTTCCCAAACCGAGACAATAAGTATTTTGCATTTCTCACCCATAAAAAAAATCCAATGTGGGTCATTAAAGAGTAAGGAACCACCATTTGTTTATGAACACTTGAGACTGCAAATCAGTGTGACAATTATGAAGAAGCATGTCTGCCAGATTCTTATACTTCTTCTTAGACCTCCATAACTAGTTGTTGTCACAGACATGCTCTTCCCTAAAGAGTCTTGGGAGAATGGGTTTGTTCTAGTGATAAGAAAAGAGAAAATTCTGTGGAAGTATTAGGAGATATCTAGAGCTATATTTGCAAATAGCTGTGGACTACAGATGAAGCCTATTCTAGTATGGGATTATGTTGCTTGTCTTAGCTACAAAAATGCTTCATAATGGGTATTCTTTTTGTTAACTTTTTTGAAAAATGTTTTTTTAATCTTAGATTTTAAAAAAAGTATTTGTAATCTTTTACAAGCTAAGACACTTGAATCCTTACAAATTCAGGATTTTACAAAACTTTTTCCTCAGACTGTAAAAATACATTCTTGTTCACGGATCACTGGTCTCCTATCTAAATTCTTTTTTTCAGCAACCTTCTTCATAAAATATTTTTCAGTCATCTAAAGATGCCTTTGATTTACTGTAGATGAATTGTGCCCTGTTACAGGACACCACTTGAAAGGGTTTGTCTCTATATTCTTTACACTCTCCCTTCAAACATTTGTGCACGTTGACAATTTCCTTTTGAGCACTATCTTCTCTAGGCTGAACTACCTCAGATATCTCAATCTTGTACTTACTTTGCTGCAGTTTCATTTGTCTATAAACTCACTTCCACTTTTAGTAGGACACCTTATTTACTAAAAGCCATTTATTAATGTCCAGTGAAAATACATTCACAAAGGTATAGTAATGAAAATAATTCTAATTGCTTTGAGTTTCTTTTTGAAAGATCAGAATATACCAAATTAGCAATTACAGATCAAACATGTAGTATTTTGTAAATAAAATTTAAGAAAAAAATTGTGAATAAAAGGTTTTAAAAATAAAGCTAAATGAGACATTTCTTTAAATGTTTATGAAAATATCAAGTTAATTATGAAAATTTTTATTTTACCTCCAACTTCAAGAAAAATGCTGTAAAATTATTTTTCTTTTATCACAATAACTAATATATTCATCACCTCTATATACAAAATAATTATGGACTATGTTTAAATTTTGTGTTACTGTGTTGCCATGACATGTAACTTTGTTAATTTTCTATACTTCTGCCTTGCCAATCATGTGTACTGTGCTCTTGTTTTCTTCCTTACCCTTTGTTCACTATTTGCAACAAGCCTTTGACTCTTATGTAATTGACTCTATATTTCTTAAGGCTCCCTTGCTGATTTTTAGGTAGTTTTAAGAGGAAATCCTGTCTCTAATATAACTACAGTGTCTCTAATATAACTTCTCTGAAACACATTCTGACTTTGCTTTGTTCCTTTCCCTGTCCCAGTTCCCACCACCTTCACGTCTTCCTTGGCTACAGTAGGGAACAATACAGTCTTTTCACTACATAGTAAAAAGTTGTTTTACTTGCTATGCAGGTAATGAGTTATTGTGAATGCTAAAACACCTCTACATAAGTCCAGCTGTGAAATATTACTACATGTAGAGGAAGATGAACAAAAATAATTTAGAATGCATTGAGATGATACGTTAATTCACTAGTTTGTCAAGAGCATATCCTTGACTAAAAAATTTTGACAAATATATATTGTGGTTGTGTGCATTTTAACTAGTAAGATTTCCCATTTGCATACCAAATATTATTAATGCTGTATCAGACTTATTTGGGCTGTGTATGCTTGTTTTCATGTTGTGTGGATTTGCTCATTATATTCAATAGAAAAGGTCACTCCTTACAGGTATTTCTGATATTTTTATCTAAGACTTTCGAAGTCTTTTAAGATATTTAGTGCCAAATCAATTGGAATTCAACAGTTTTGGCCAGTTGTTGATGACATCGTTAGTCATTCGGATTACTGTTACAGGCACCTGGAATACTTTATCTATTTATGAAACAGACACACTCATTTGCAAGCTAAATTATTTACAAAAGATGTCATTAACATCCTCTGCTATTGGTAATTTAATAGCAAAATCCTCACAATTTAATTAAACTCTAATGTAAGTTCCTGATCAGTTTGCTTCTGTATTTATAAAACCCAGAAATTTAGACTGCAAACTGTTCTGATGTCTATCTGTTGATAGAAACATGAGGTGGCTAAACAAATGCTCTTAAAATATGATAGCTGATTTCTACTCACTATCACCAAATGCTGTCTGCAGTTTTGGGGTTGTGCAATACAAGTGTTTTATTTCTTTTTATTTGCTTTTTTTCCTTGTGTGGTTGTGTGTAAGCATAATTGACTCTCACAAAGCTAGAAATGTTACTGTGTGCTTTGGGTAAATTCAGCCTTATACAGCAACAAATTCAGCCTTATTTAGTATCTACTGTATTCAGGTAAAGAAGCATATTTGAAACATCAATAACAGATCTCCTCACCTGCAGAACTTCCACTTTCTTATTTAATTATGTATGTTGTTTACCATGGAAGCACTGGTTGATGCATATGTGTTTTGTGTAACTTGGTGTAGAAACAAGTGAGATTCTTAATAGTCTGTCCCATAAGATAGCTGAGAAGACATAATGAAATATTTGCTGGTTAGTGGTCTCTTTCTCATAAAAGATTTTCAAAACTTTTTTATCTTTATGCACTAGAAAATGTTTTAGACTTTCAATAAATTCTTATTTTAATAAACTTTTACTTTATTTTTAGTTGGAGATAAAAGAAGGAAGGGAAGGGGTACTTAAAACACTGAAAACAATTGTATATTTGCTTATGGAGTAATTGATTTCAAAATTAATACTGTGAGTATTTTAAGTGACTGTAGAAATTTCAGATATGTCAACACTGAGCAATGCATGCTCTGCACTACTTGAGGGAGTCAGTTCTTTTTTAAGGCTAAACTAAACATGAAATGAGAGCATACTATGTTATAAACTCTTCATGAATAGATCATTGAACATGTGCATCAAGGAAATGGTGAAGACCTTTTCCTCTGCAGTTAGCACTATGATTATGCAGTTCCATTTAAGCATAATTTCCTCTGAATTAATTTGTCTATTTCCTAGGTGACATAAATACAGCAGCAAAAAACAGGTACAATTTGCAATTTGTTCCCCTCCTGATCTTAACTTTTTACCTGTTTTGCCTCATGAATTAGGATAGCTGACATCCAGTTTGGTTTTAGTTTGTTGGAAGCACTCTGTTCTGAACCCCAAAGTACATGTAATAAGTCAGCAAATGTAGTTTATAGTTTGTGCTTGACATTCAGGAAGCATTCCTTGTGAGAGGGCTGTCACATCTTTGGGTATACTGCTTGAAAAACTGTTTATACCCCTCTATGGCTTTATAAAGCACCAAGCTCATTTAAATAATTGTACAGTCATTTAGTTAATGTGTTCTTTTTTAAACTTGCCTAAATACGTTGAATGTAGTTTTGATGGCAAAAGAACCCCTTTTATGTAACAGCATTTTTCTTCTCCCTCTTCCACCCCCACCTTGCAAAATAAATGCAACACAATTATTTTACTGCTGAGAAATTAGCTCATTTGCAAATGCCACCTTGGAACACAAGAAGAAAGGCATTTATTGAAGCACTAATAAAGGCACCATGTTAGAATAATTTTACGCTGACGAGTCCACAATCACTCAATATTTTAAGAGCTGTCATCACACCAGCATGAGCTGCATGCAGAAGTACAAATTTATGCTGTGACATCATGGCACTAAAAGTACAATTGGAATAAAATTACCGTGTTTCACTCTAGCATTCAGCAGCAAGACAGAGCACTTTGGATGCCCACCCTGGGCTGATCTTTTGCTGTGCATTGTCACATTCTGTGAACACATGAAGTATTATGACACAGATTTCTGAAGAATTTGATGTGTCCTTCAGGTATCTCCAGAGTGTGCTTTCAATGGATAAGCCTTGACCTGTGCTGTTAATGCACAGTATGCTGCTCACCAGCAGAAAGCTGGAAAATATTAAACCAGCAAAACTCACCATTTTAACTCTCTGTATATGGAAAATTAAGCAAGCAGTCACACAATGGCTGAGGGTGTAATACTATTATTTTTTTAGTGAGTTAACAAATTTCAGTTGTGGCCTTCAGTTAAATGCTAAGCTTTAACAAATGAGTACATTTTGTAAGACTTGCCATTGTAAAATTCAACCTTTTGACTTTAACTACAGTTTTATTCTTTATTGTAACTAGGAAAAAGAAAGAAAAAATGGAGATGACAATAGATGTAGGTGAGATGTGTGAAAGTGCAATGAATTACATGTCATGTTTAGACGTAATAGTCTGTTTGCTATCTAACATCTCCTGCCTGATCTACAAGGCCTTTCAGCATAATCAGACATGCTTTGCACCACAGTGCAATCAGAGACACTGATTCTGATTTTTCTTGCTTTACATCATGAACTTCTACCAGAGTCAATGAGATAAGAACTGCATCTATGTGCTTAAACCCACTTAACCAGATCTTCATTTTATTAAAATGAATTCACAAAATAAGTAATTCTCTCAAAGGCCATTCACTTGTGCTGTTGTAAAAGTAATGCAAATGAAATTAAGGTTAGGCTAGACTGGTGGAGCTAGTAACCTTCAGAAATAAGAAAACTGTATGGTGCATTTTTTGACTCACAATTTAGACTGGATTAGTCTGTATGTGTTCATGGTTATTGATGAATAAAGTCTCCCATAGCATTTTATATACCTTTTTTAATATACATAATTTTGGTTTTGATAGATCTGAAATGAGATCCTCTCTCTTGATAATTTTCTCATTAATGAAAACAGATTTATTGCTGAACTTAAAATTGCAATGAGATAATCTTGGTAGGGGTCTAGTAGATACTAGGGGGGTCCCAAACAGAAGGTGTGCTGATGTCATTATCCAGGCAGGGCTGAGCCTGGCTGTTAGTCAAGCATCTGCATTTCAGCTGCCAAAAGTCTTCACTGGCCCTCAGATCTGGTGACTGCTTTCACATGTACTTAGGCTGATGTCCTTAGTACAGGACCATGGAGCTGGTGACTTCTTGGACTGTGGAGGGAGTGGGTAGGGAAGAGTTCTGTGCCCACTCCTCCATCACTCTGCTACCCATGCTGTAAACCCTTCCCCATTTTTATATTTTGATTGGACTAGCTATAGCAAGTCCTCTTATTACTAGTAAATACTACACATTTCTGTTCTTATTTAAAAAGAAAAAAAAAGAAAGAAAGCCTGGTTTCCAAGAAAGTTGCCAAAGACATTCTTTCTTAACCATATCAGTCATGGTGAATTTGAGATCTATGCAAGTTCCTTTTTATGATTTGTTTGTGAAATAAACTGAAACAAGTATAAACAAACAAGTCCAAATAGGAAATCAGTCACCCTATAGGAATTGTATTTAATCTGAAATAAAGCAAGCATTGCATTTAGGCAATGTTAAAACATCAGAAAGATTATGTCTCATTTAACTTTGGAAGCTGGTTTCAAATTTAAGAAATGGAAATATAATAATATAAGAAATAGAAAATACAATAGTTTTAATACAACACACAGAACTTTTTTTACTTATATTTCTGAAACTAGTTAAACTTAGGACAAAACATCATGTTTGTTTAAATGATCAATTCAAATTACAGCTAACTTCTTACAATTAAAAAAACCCCAGTAACTGGGTATATGCAAAAAAGGTACATAAAAGGAAATTACTTTGTATTACATGTCTAAGAAGGGAATATGCAGAGGTCCCATAAAGGCAAATTGCACCTGGGTATGGATAGGTATTGCACTTCCCATTGTTTTGGTAGTTAAAGCCCTCTTAGACTGGTACAGAAGTTCCTGATTTCTAGAGACATGATCAAGAAGCCTTCCTTTTCCTGTAACAAGCTGTTTTATACCTTATACAGGGAAAGAGCAATGCACTGAATCACAGCCTCTCTGACATTCCCCCGAAGTGTTTTACCACCATGAAATCACATAATCACAAAATGGTAGGGGTTGGAAAGAATCTCTGTAGATGACCTAGTCCAACCCAAGATGTCAGAGCAGGCTCTCCTAAAGCAGATCACACAGGAACATGCTCTCCTATGCCAGAGACCACAAAATACTCTTGGCAGCCTCTTCCAGTGCTCTGATACCCTCACTGTGAAACAGTTTTTACTTTTGTTTAAGTTGAATCTGTTCTGTTCCTATTCATGCCCCTTGATCCTTGTCCTGTTGCTGGGCACCACTGGAAGTGTCTAGTCCCATCTTCCTGACACTCACTAGTTAGGTACTTACATGCATTTATAAGGTACCCCCTCAGTCTTCTCCTTTCTAGCCTAAACAGACCCAGCTCTTTCAGCTTCTTGTCATAAGGAAGAAGCTCCAGACCTCTGATCATCTTAGTGGCTCTGCACTGGACTCTTTCCAGTAGCAACCCATCCCTGCTGGGGAGCTGAGAAGTGGATGCAGTATTCCAGATGTAGGCTAACCAAGGCAGAGCAGAGGGACAGAAGATCCTCTCTTGACCTACCAGTCACTTTCTTCCTAATGTGCCCCAAGGCAGCACTGGTTTTCTTGGCCACAAGGGCACATTGCTCACGGTCACCTGGTTGTCCAAAAGTGAAAGAGAGCAATTTTTTTAGTCCTTCACACTAAGCCTTGATAACTTTCACCACTCTTCCATCACCCAGGAATTTTGTGGATGTAAGTAGGAACTATATACCTCAATAGCTATATGAAGAAATATAGGTGGGACTAGGAACATTTGTTAACAACTTTCATTCTAGAAGGAATTGTCTGGAAAAACTGTTTTTATGTGTATGCCTCTCTATTATTATTGTCTCTGCAACAGCAATTGTCTTGCATAGATCTCATAAAGCTTAACTTTGCAACAAGCAGGACTTGCAAACATTGAAAAATAAGAAAAGGAATTTTGAAACTCTAAAATACTTTATTCTTGTAAGTTGACTGAAGGTCCCTTTGTCTCTGTTTATGAAAGCAGTTACACTGCTACCTGGAAGAATCCTGTTAGAACAAAAAGTTTGCCTTCATCTTGATTCTGTTGCCACAAAGTAGCTAATTTGAAGGTGGTAGCACTTCTATGTTTTACAGGAGTGAAACATTTGAGGTGCTGGAATGAATCCAGATAAGAGCAACTAAAATGGTAAAGGGCCTGGAAGGTAAGCCCTACGAGGAGAGATGGATGGAGCTGGGTCTGTTTAGTTTAGAAAAGAGGAGACTCAGGAGTGACCTTACCACTGACTATAACTACGTAAGAGGTGGTTATGGTCAGGTGGGGGTCGGTCTCTTCTCCCTGGACACTGGAGACAGGACAAGGGGTCACAGGCTTAAGCTCCATTGAGGGAGGTTTAGACTTGACATTAGAAAAAGGTTTTTCACTGAAAGAGTGATCCGATTTTGGAATGGGCTGCCTGTGGAGGTGGTTGGGTCACCGTCTCTGGAGGTGTTTAAGGTTAGGCTGGATGAAGTGCTGAATGGCATGATCTATATTTGGTTGTTTTTAGGTTGGACTGGATGATTTTTAAGGTCTTTTCCAGCCTCATCATTACTGTGATACTGTGAACTAGGGTATGTGTCCCAAAGACGTATTTTCCAGGATGATTTCTGTCAGAGCAAAGCTGTTGGTACAAACCTTGTAACTCAGCAGCTAAGATATTAATCAGTATAAAATGTGTATGATTTTTGGGAATAATAGATACTGCAAAATCAGAGAAACCTACAATCTTAGAATCAAAATATTAATTTATAAGTGCAGACAGTTAATTCAATATAATCTTTTGCAAGAGATTTTGTGTATAGAGCTTTACTGAGAAAAAAAATCTCCAAATCTGCTCTAATCTACTCTGCATTAGAAAGTGTCCAGAATAAAACATGGCCCATTTGAAATTTCTAAAGTAATACCTCCTAGTTCATTCTTCCCATCTTTAACAACAAAGACCTCAAAGGTAAAGACCTCACCACAGTCTAAACAAGGGATAAGCATTACAGAGCTATAGTTCACCACTATGGAAACAGAAGAGGTTACAAGGATGGTGGTAGCCTGGACTGCAATGATCATGCAGTGGTAGAATGCACAGTTCTGTGGGAAATGTCCTAGGTTAAGATTAGAATGAGGATGATAACCTTTAGGAGACTGAAATTTCAGATTTTTTAATGAATAAGTGGATGGGATCCATTGGAAATTGATTTCAGGGACATAGAAAATAAACCAAACTGGCACCTTTCTTAAAGGAAAAGATTTTTCCATTTCCACATTTAAGAAACTAAGCAAGGAAAGCAGGAGACTCTCATGGGTCAACAGGAGCGTCCTGCCAAACTAAGGTGTAAGATGGAAATGCACATACAGTGGAACCAGGGATGTGAGATGGATTGGGATCAAAAGCAGAATGGACAGGGTCCTTCTCAGATGCCTGCATTTGAAGACAAGAGCAAAGAGACAAGAAGGCAAAAAGGAAGAGAAATGTGAGTCCTGGGAAGGATATAGGGATACAAAATGCATGTGTAGGGATGGGATTAGAAGAGTTAAAGCACAGTTCGTAATAAGGAATAATGCTAACTATGAGATTATTAATAACACTAACATTAATGATAACATTTAAAACATCAATAAACTAATTATTATTAGCAAGGTTTTGCATGACGTCTAGGCATGTGATGCAGTCATCATGGTGGAGAGTAGGGATGCCATTCAGAGGGACCTTCAAGGTCTCAAGCCAAGTTCAACAAGTCCAAATGCAAGGTTCTGCATCTGCATCGAGGCAAGCACAAATACATGCTGGGTGGTAAATGGGTTGAGAGCAGTCATGAGGAAAAGGACTTGGGATGTTGTTGGATGGGAAGCTCAACATGAGCCAACAGCTTGAGTATAGCCCAGAATGCCAACTTTATGTTGGGCTGCATCAAAATAAGTGTCGCCAGAAGAACAAGGGAGGTGATTCTTCCCCTCTACTTTGCTATAGTGAGAACTTACTGTGTGCAGTTCTGGCAACCTCAATGTAGGAAAGACGTGGGACTGTTGGAGCAAGTCCAGAGGAGGCACAAGGATGATCACATGAAGATAGGTTGAGGTAGTTAGGGTTGTTCAGCCTGGAGAAGAGCAGGTTCAGGGGGATCTCTAGCAGCCCTGAAGTACCTGAAGGGTTCCTGCAGGGAAGCTGGAGAGAGACTTCTTGCAAAGGCTTTGGCTGGATTGAGGGCATTGGGTGCAATCTCAGTAAGTTTGCATAAGACACCAAGCTGTGTGGGTGTGTTAATCTGCTGGAGGGTATGCAAGTTTTACCGAAGTACAAGATAGACTGGTGGGCCAAGTACTGTATTTGGGTCATAACCCCATGGTAGGCTATAGACATGAGGATGTCTGGTTGGAAAACTGCATGTCAAAAAAGGATCTGGGGGTTACTGGTTGATAGCTAACTGAATAGGAGCCAGAACTGTGCCCAGGTGGCAAAGAAGGCCAATGACATATTAACTTATATTAGAAATATAAGCAGGAGTAGTGAGGTGATCGTCCCCCTGTACTTGACACTGATGAGTCTGGATCTTGAATATTTTGTTCAGTTCTGGGTCCCTCAATNAAGTCCAGAGGAGGCACAAGGATGATCACATGAAGATAGGTTGAGGTAGTTAGGGTTGTTCAGCCTGGAGAAGAGCAGGTTCAGGGGGATCTCTAGCAGCCCTGAAGTACCTGAAGGGTTCCTGCAGGGAAGCTGGAGAGAGACTTCTTGCAAAGGCTTTGGCTGGATTGAGGGCATTGGGTGCAATCTCAGTAAGTTTGCATAAGACACCAAGCTGTGTGGGTGTGTTAATCTGCTGGAGGGTATGCAAGTTTTACCGAAGTACAAGATAGACTGGTGGGCCAAGTACTGTATTTGGGTCATAACCCCATGGTAGGCTATAGACATGAGGATGTCTGGTTGGAAAACTGCATGTCAAAAAAGGATCTGGGGGTTACTGGTTGATAGCTAACTGAATAGGAGCCAGAACTGTGCCCAGGTGGCAAAGAAGGCCAATGACATATTAACTTATATTAGAAATATAAGCAGGAGTAGTGAGGTGATCGTCCCCCTGTACTTGACACTGATGAGTCTGGATCTTGAATATTTTGTTCAGTTCTGGGTCCCTCAATACAAGAAGGACATTGAAGTGGGTCTAGAGAGGGGCAACAAGGCTTGTGAAAGGTCTGCAACACAAATCTTTTGAGGATTGGCTGATGTTTTGAGGATGGCTGAGGATAGATTAGAGAAAAGAAGGCTGAGGGAAGACTGCAATGCTCTCTACAACAGCCTTAAAGGAGACTGGATAGAGAAGGGTGACAACATCTTCTCCCTGGTTGCAAGCAAAAGGATCAGAGGAGATGATTACAATTTATACCAGGGAGGTTTAGGCTGAATATTAGGAGGAATTTCTTCACTGAAAGGGTTATCAAACATTGGAACAGGCTGCCCAGGGCAGTCCTGGAGTTACCAACAATTGAGGTATTTAAACAGCAGGTAAACATAGTGCTTAGGAAGATGATTTAGGGGTGACCTGACAGTGCTGGGTCAAAGGTTGGACTTGATGAACATAAATTGTCTCTTCCAACCAAAGAGATTGCATGATTATGTGATTCTGTGACAAGAGGGAACAGTTTTAAACTGAAAGAGTGTAGATTTATATTAGACTTTAAGAAAAAATTGTTCACTAGGGAGGGTGGTAAGGCAACAGCACAGGTTGTCCAGAGAAGATGTGGATGCTCCCTCTCTAGAGGAGTTCAAGGCTGTGTTGGATGGGGCTCTGGGCAGCCTGGTCTTGTGAGAGGTTTCCCTGCCCTTCACATGTTGATCAGAACTAGAAGATCTTTAAGATCCCTTCCAACCTATATTGTTCGGTTTCTAAGGTTCTGTGCATCCATAATGTCATGAAGTACCAACAATTCCTTGGATATATCAGTTATGCTTAAAAGTTGTCATCATTAGACATGATTGTAATTTCTAACTATATATATCCATATTGATTATCAAAGAAATGAAATGTAAAGAGCAGCACATTTGCTTCAACATTTGAGAATTTATTCTCAGCAAGCAGCTGTCATTGAAAACCACAATACTAACATCTATCTGGCATGGCAACCAAATTAACACTTCATATATATTTTCCTCCATACTTATATGAATTAAATGTTGTGTTTGATCTTTTTGTGATGCTACAGTTAACCCTACTGCCCCTTACAGTTACTGGACTTTGTGCTATTACACCAGAGCAGTCTGGTCCGACCATATGTTTTCCTGCCCTCCATAAGTATTACTTTTCATCATACACAAGTATAGGTTGTTATATAAATATTTCCTTATACTTTGGCCTAGTATTTAAAACATTACTTCCATGAGTTTTCTATGAATTGGCAAAGAATTCTTTCAGATTTGTATGTAATCTGTACATTTGTATGTAACTGTAAATCACCTCTGATCCTGATATTTTTAAAATTTAATTGAACTTTAAAGAGTTGCAAAACCAACTTGATTTTTTTATTAAAAAAAGGTAAAATCATAAATTCCTGCAGCTTTAGTCCTCTAAGACATAATGTGAATTGCTGGCATACAGGCTCCTTCTAGATATCTTCTCTTTCCAATATCACAAAGACCAGTGCAGGAGACACAAACTGCTTCATCACTGTTTTAACCCAGTACAATGAGATCAAAGTCTCTGACCTGGAAATGCAAATTTTTCTGAGTAAGAACTGCTTATGGAAGAGTGCAAGGGATTGCAGGCATTTCATATGTGTCTTTTATTGCATACATACTTTCACTTCTCCCTATTCACTCACAATCCTTGGGGAAATCTTGTCAACAGCTCTGAAGGAATTGTGGTGGAGCAATTAAGAGGAAATTGTCTAAAAGCCTGCTGTTTTTACATTGAGAGTTTATACTTACAGAAGTATTTCTCCATGTGATGTAAGGCCACTTTGCAACATTTTCATGTGTTGAGGCTGGGCTAGCCATATGATGAATGACAGATGCTCTCTGTTAGACTGTCTCTCTCCCAAAAAGCGGAAGACTAAAGGAATAAGGGAGGTATATTTATGAATTGGGGAAGAAAACTGCAACTGCTGTAAAGAAAACAATGACAATATAAAATAGATTCAAAACCAATACTGAAGCAAAATGCCCTGCTGGCAACTACATCACCATCACCACTGATGCAGATGATGGAGAAGTCTCAGCTACAGACAGTAACGAGATGCAGGAGCTGGATTTATGAATGTACGCATTGGAATCAAAGACAGCATGGACAAGGTTCTTCTCATATTCTAGCCTTCGAAGAAGAGAGCAAAGAGACAAGAGGGCAAAAAGGAAGAGCCAAGAAGGTTGACACTTGTTCCTCAGCTTTACACCTTATGTGACAAATATAGGACTGAATACCTTGCTGGTCACTGTTGGGTCCCCTATGCTGTCTGCTTCTTCCTATGCATGTGACCTTTCACTTACTGCACCTTTAATACGGCGTGTAAGATTTAGCACTGACCTTGGTCTCCATAAGATAAAATCTAAGCAAATGCCTTTCTGTATATCAGTTATTTGACATAAACATCCAAGAGTGGAAGCAGACATGATTTGTAAATAATATGCAGAAAATTCAATTACTTTGAAGGAACTGAGCTGAAAGGTAAAATCACTGAACAAAATTAGTTCTGTTCTAACTTAAACCAAGAGGAATATTTAAGTGAGGAGAAGAAGGGAGGGACAGTTTTGTTTGAGAGTGTTAGCTTCATGTTCCAGAGGCTTTTACAAATTATTTTACTGAACAGTGTTTCCCAGGATGGCAATGGGAAAACAACCAGAAAACAAAAAAGAAATTTTACTGATTACAAATTAATGTTATTGCTTTTAAATTCCTCCCACTTTGTTTTCATCTCTTTGATAAGTTGAAGAAAACAGCTTGATTTTATACTCTAAATTTTGATGGTTGACTCTAGTAAAATTCTAATAAAAACAACATGGAAAATTTACTATGATGCCTGAAAAACAGCTACTTCTTGAGCATACTTGCAATTTTTGATTACTCTGTTTTAGCTATTTATCAAAAATCAAATGTCATATTAAAATTACATATTAATAAAATATTTATTCTGTTTTCTATGTAAATTTGTAGAGTTAAAGAAATAAGTTACTAAGCTTTGTTAGGCAGTCTGAAAGGAGCAAGCATAATAAACATAATAGGTCACTCTTCTGCTTCAGAATCTACTATACATTTGCAAAATAAGCAGCCGCAACTGTTACATAGACTTCCAGTAAATTAAGATCTGGTGTTTGATGAAGGTTTGAGTCTGAAAAAGTTTTTGTTTCAAATCAACAGAGGTTCTGAATCAGATGAGCAAGAGGGCTTTTTTTGTTCTGAGAAAAATAAGCCATGCATTTATTTCTCTCTGTAGGATCTCTTTTTTTTAAAGTATAAATAAAAATGGAAATGTGTGCTACTAAACCACAAACAATGAAAGTTAAGTCTCTGGCACCAAAGTCAATAAAGGCTTAAAATGTTGGAATGCTTTTATAGAAATATAAAAAATGGGTAATTTTTCTCCTGAACCTAATCTTCCACCATTATCCAAAAAAAAAAAAAAAAATGGAATAGCCACCTTGTAATTTTTGTTTAATTAACTTTATGTTTTCAATTCAGCAATTGTATTCCAGTGCCTCTGAAATCTTACTGACCCAGTAGGAATGCTCCATGCAACACATACCAGAAAAACAAATCTTTTGGCTTACAAGTACGATGGGTCATTGAATGCTGCACAGCGAAAGTTGTAGTCCTTCTTGTTTGGGCCGATCTGTGGGAATTGGGAAGAAAGACCCTTTTAGGAAGCAGAATGCTTTTTGTTATCAGCCTCCATGATGACTATGGTCTAGGATTATTGTCATCAGACACTGGCTGCAAAGATTTCTTTCCCTAGTCAATGTGTACTGTATATCTTTACACTGTAACTATGAAATAATTCTCCAACATTCAGCTACAGGAATTCTTACTTATTAGTGATCTGGAGCATGAGTCTTAAAGTATTCCACAAGCTACTGCATCTTCATATACTTTCACTCAAGTTTTGTGATTATAATTTTATTCTTAAAATATTCCACTGTAGGAATTTTTTTTCCTGCATGCTGACATGCTCTATCACTCCCAAACTAGATACAAATTCATTCATTATAATTTCCCCTTTTATTCTATTTTTCTAGAATAAGTACACACAAATAGATAAACCACAGACAAAAGAAAGCAACTTAGGAGTACCAGGTAATTTGAGCTGGTTTTGTATCTCTTGAGGAAATAATAGATATATGAATCCCTGCCCCCACCCCATCCTACCCTCAGAGAGACCTGGCTCATTTTGGATGTGCTTTGTCTTGATTTATTTAAGAGCACAAAACTACTCCATTCTTAATCTCATAAAGAAGCTGCTATCTACTAAGTGAATCTGGGAGTTCTTTATACTTCCTTATGTGCATTTCGTCTTGTTCCAAGCAAAATTATAAAGATTCTTTTTGCTAATTGTTGCATGCCCATTGACTCTGGGAGGTAGGTTTGAATATCACATGAACATGTTCTATACAAATATAAATTAGTAGGGAGTTTCTAGCTCTATAAGCTTGTAGACATAGTATGTTTATGGCCAAACAGTGTTGCAGCTCAGTTAATAAAGGTCCACAAATGGATATGACATACTTAGCAATATGGACAAAATTTGGTTGGATAACAAAATTTTTATTAATGTTCTACTTTCTTCTACAGAGTTTCCAGATTTTCATTAATTTGAAAGACAGACAGAAGAGGTCAGACCAAATTTCATAATGCCAGTTAGGATGAAGGCAGTTTTGTATGACAGTAATTGATTAAGCTCAAGTGTTTATTTTTCAATCCATATTTATTGATTTACAAAACACAGATATTTAATTGCATATTCAGTCTTCCTGACTGTTTCTAGTAGCTACTTGGTATGCTAACTGTACAGCAGCCTGAAGGGCTACATTTTCAAAGCAGGATGCACAGATCATATTAGAAATAACTGGGGTTGGCAGTTAATGTGTAACCCTCCATGTGCAAGCTTTAGAGAAAAATTTAACCTGCTATATGTATGGGTGAAACTATCTACATCTAAACAGTGATTGTATTCTAGACCTGTTGTGCTACTGTATCTAATTTATCTGTTTATCTTATTGTATTTTATAAAGTTGACTGGATTAGCTGAGGCTTCTAGAGAACTCTGATGAAGATTTAATGGTGTGGTTTTGATACACACTTGTGCTGTCTAACCTCATCAACTCTGTGTTTCCTGCTGTGTAACTCAATGACTAACAAGCCACTTGTGGTTTTAGCAGAAGCCAGTTTAACATAAATGAGACATTTGTGGACCATTTTGCTCTATCCTTTCTCTGGAGCAAATGCCAACACGGACAAGATCTAAAAACTTGTTGTTGTACTGTACTAGAAAATGCATTTCAATTAGGTCTCTGTAAACTGAAGGATACTCATGGTAGGTATTACCACTTCAGTAATCCAGTGGAAAATGCGTAAACCCTGCCTGAATGGCTAGGCATAAAGGGCTTAGAAACTAGATGCAAAACTGGCAGTGAATACTGTTTTTAATGTTGGCATTTTGTTTCTGTCAAACCACTAGCAACAAAACATTGTGAATAATCCTACTCTTTTCCTTTCCTTTCTGGCATAATATTTCAACACATAAGATTTAAGAGAGATGTTGTTTCCAAAGTTTGGGTTTAAAGCATTACATTTCTTGGGGGACATCTGTCTTGGTGCTGTGGTTAGAAACTTACACGCATTTATAAGGTACCCCCTTAGTCTCCTCCTTTCTAGCCTAAACAGACCCAGGTCTTTCAGCTTCTTGTCATAAGGAAGAAGCTCCAGACCTCTGATCATCTTAGTGGCTCTGCACTGGACTCTTTCCAGTAGCAACCCATCCCTGCTGGGGAGCTGAGAAGTGGATGCAGTATTCCAGATGTAGGCTAACCAAGGCAGAGCAGAGGGACAGAAGATCCTCTCTTGACCTACCAGTCACTTTCTTCCTAATGTGCCCCAAGGCAGCACTGGTTTTCTTGGCCACAAGGGCACATTGCTCACGGTCACCTGGTTGTCCAAAAGTGAAAGAGAGCAATTTTTTCAGTCCTTCACACTAAGCCTTGATAACTTTCACCACTCTTCCATCACCCAGGAATTTTGTGGATGTAAGTAGGAACTGTATACGTCAATAGCTGGATCATGGTCACCTGGTTGTCTAGAACTACTCCAGAATCCTTTTCTCCAGTAGGTTAGCCCTCAGCCTGTATGGATATGAGATGTTCTCCAGATGCAGCACTTTACACTTGCCCTTGTTGAACTTCCTCAGTTTCTCTCTGCCTAACTCTTCAGCCTATTCATGTCATGCTGGATGGCAGCACAGACATTCAGTGTGTCAGTCACTCCTTCCAGCTTTGCATCATCAGCAAATGTGCTAAGGTTACATTCTGTCTTATCTTCTGGTGCTGATGTCAAAGTAAACCACAACTACTGCCCTCCCCTCATCTATCCCTCAGGTTACATCTTCATAAAAATTATCAGATTGCTTCCCCTTGGTGAACTTGTGCTGGCTACTCCTGCTAAACTCTCCTTTCCTTGAGCTGCTTTTAGATGACATCAAGAACATGGTGTTCCATGACCTTTCCAGGGATTGGAGTAAGGTTTACTAGTCAGTAGTTATCTGAGTGGTCTTCCTTGACCTTTATGAAGACTGGAGTGACATTGGATTTTCTCTAGTCTTCAGGCACCTGTTCTGCTCTCCATGATTTGTCTAAGGTGATAAAGATTGTCCTAGCAATGACCTTCCCTGTCAGTTTTAATTACAAGGAGGCTTTCTCTTTCCTCTTCTTATCCTTGCATGCTTCCACAAGTTCCCAAGTGGTCATTCCAAGTACTATTAACTGTCTTCTTCCATTTGGGTTTTTTCAAAAGTTCAATGGTCCACCATGCAGGTCTCCTGATTCCCTTGTGTGATTTCTTTGTCTTATGGATGCATAAATCCTGAGATTGGAGGAAATTATGTTTGAAAACCAACCAGCTCTCTTAAGTCCTTATATCTTCCAGAACCCTCAACCATTGTATTTCTTTAAGCTGTTCCTTGAAAAGACCAATGCTACCTATTCTAAAGTCCATAGCTGTGATCTTGATTGTTACTCTGTTTCTACTACACTTGATTCTAAATTCTGTCTTCTCATGATCACTACAGCCCAGGCTACCAATGACCTTAACATCCTCTATCAATCTCTCTTTGTTAGTAGTAGGTCCAGTAGAACTCATCTTCTTGCTGGCTTTTCCATGATCTGAGTCAAAAAGTTATCATCATACACTTGAGGAACCTCCTTAACTGTACATGTCTGGTTGTGTGACCTTCCTAGCAGGTATCAGGATAGCTGAAGTCCCCCATGAGGATGAAAACCTGTGAGGCTACTTTCAGCTGCCTGTAGAAGACATCTACTTCTTCATCCTGATCAGATGGCTTGTAAGAGTATTCCACAACAGTGTCTCCGAAGTTGGCCTGCCTCTTCATTTTTGCTCACAATCTTTCAACCTGCTTTTCATCTGCCGTTTCAGGCAGACCTTGATACATACCAGTTGCTCTCTCACATAAAGAGCAACTCCATCACCTTTCCTGTGCTATCCAATCTTTTCTGAAAAGAATATTGTCCTCTACAACAACGTTCCAGTTATATGAGCTATCCAACCATGTCTACATAACTGCAATGCGATCATTGTACTGCAACCACACACAAATCTCTAGTTATTCCCGTTTATTCCCCATGCTGTGAACATTGGTGTACAGGCATTTCAGGGCAGGAGCTGAATGTGTTGTCACTGTCCCCAGGGAAATAGGTCCTCTGACTTTCAAAGAGACCAGGCCTCTGCCCCACAGAGCCACTACACCCAAACACATCTCTGGCAAACCCAGTTACATTTCCATTTCCCTTCAAATATAGTTTGAAGCCCTCTCAACAAGCCTTGTGAGTTCTTGTCTTGGAGTCCTTTTCCCATTGCTCAGAATCGTTCTGGAATGCTAGTGAACTGGTGAAATAGATGTTGACTTTTTTTACTGTAAGATTTTAAAGGCTTCAGGACAAATAGCACTGTGTGAAAGGTGTTGTGAAAGAGCAGCTTATTCACATTAATGTCAAGGAGAATGTCAAAGATCTCTGTACAAACTAGCTCATTGAGGAACAGTTACAGAAACTATTCTTAGAAGAAAAACTTATAAGTCTTAGTGCAAGATATTACAAAAAGTAAATTTCATAACATTTACCTTTTGTTAATTATATGGAAAAGGTCTTCCAGTAGAACAATAAATACAGGTTAGAAATTAGGAAAAACTTTTTTGAAAGAGTTACTAGACATTGGAAGGGGCTGCTCAGGGAGGTGGTTGAATTTGTATCCCTGAATGTGTTTAAAATTTGTTTGGATATAGAGCTTAAGGACACAGTTTAGTAGTGGTCTTGGTAGTGGTTTTGAGTTCAAAATTCAAGACTTCTTGAGTTGGTCTTTTGTATATATACACTCATTTTAGTCTTTCAGTATTTCCAAAGCAGGGTTTCAGTACAGAAGTGCCATTAGTAGTGGACCACCCTTCTGCATTTAAAAATCCCATTTAAAACTGAGTTAAAGTGTCAAACACAACATTAAATGAAAGTTGAAGATTTTCTCAAGAAAGGTGTATAAAAGTCTGACAATTGCTATTCTCTTTGCTTACTTTGAGAAAGGCACAGAAACTGATCTTCAAATAAGTTACGGAATTTAGAAACAGCAATTATCCTCAACGGTGCTTCTTACACCCTACTACATGTGAAAACCACTAAAATAAATCCTTGCTCTTTTTTTTTTTTTGAGAAATCATGGCAGTCTAGTGAAGACCCCACTGAATGGAGAAGGGGAAATATAACTTCCAATTTTAGAAAATAAGAAAAGATTACACAGGCCAATCAGTTTTGGCTCTGTGCCTGGCAAGAACATGGAGTAGATCCTCTTGGAAACCATGGAAAAAAAAGCACTTGGAAAATAATGAGGTGATTGGTGACAGCCTACATCAATTCATTAAGGATGTGTTGTGCCTGACAAATCTGGTGGTCTTCTACAACATAGTTACAACATTGGTGGGTAAGGATAGAGAAACTGACATCATCTACATGGACTTCTGAAAGATATTTGACAATATTCTGCATGACATCCTTGTCTCTAAAATAGAGAGATATGGATTTGACAGATGGAAAGCTCAGTAGGTAAGGAATTGATTGTATGGTCACACTCAAGAAGTTGTGATTAATGTCAAAGTAGAGATCAGTTATGAATGATGTTTGTCAGGGGTCTGGTTTGAGTCTGCTGCTATTTAACATCTTTCTTGATAGGTGCCATTGAGTGTAGCCTCTACAAATTTGCCAATAACACCAAGCTGTGTGGTGTGATTGACAAACTGGAGGGAAAGGAAGTCATCCAGGAGGACCTTGAGAGGTTTGAGAAGTGGACATGTACAAACTACAACCTTCTACACCTGTTTTGCTGCAAATACCTGCTAGGTGATGAATGGATTGAAAACAGTCATAAGGAGAAGGACTTAGGGGTGTTGCTGGCTGAGAAGCTCAACATGAGTTCACAGTGTGAGAGTCCAGCCCAGAATGCCAACCTTATCCTGGGCTGTATCAAAAGAACTGTCACCAGAAGGACAAGGAACATAGTTTTTCCCCTGCATTCTGCCCTTGTGAGGACTGAACTAGAGCACCTTTCCTGTGAAGACAGGCTGAGAAATCTGGTGTGGTTCATTCTGGAGAGAAGTGTCCAATGGTCCAGTGGAACTTCGTAGCAGTTTTGCAGTACCTGAAGGGTGCCTACTGGAAAGCAGAAGAGGAATGTTTTACAAGGGCATCTAGTAATATGAGGACGGGTAGATTTAGATAAGATCTTAGGAAGACTTTTCTCACTTTGAGGGTACTGAGGCACAGGAACATGTTTCCCAGGATGATTGTGGATGACCCTTCTCTGGAAGTGTTCAAAACTATGTTGAATCGGACTCTGTCCATCACAGAGGTATTGAAACTATTTTTTGAGGTCCTTTCCAGCCTGAAATACTGTATTATCAGTGTTTGTGTAATTAAGAATAGTGCCACAGGTCCTTTAATTTTATTTTATTTTTTAAATAAGTGCAATTTTCAGTCAGAGGGTAGGCAACACTGAACACATTAACTCAGACATTTTCAAATATTTAGTTCTGAAACTTGGATTTTTACAATGACCATAAAGATATATATTGTACAATTTGTTGAGGGTCTCAGGACAGCATCAGTGGAAAGCAATGACTAACATAGTCATGCCCATTGGAAATACTTCACAAGGATGCTGTAAAGCAATTAAAACAAACAAAAAAAAGTAACAGTGCTACTGAGAGACTCACAAACAACACTGACATTGCAAACTATAAAAATACTTTTCTGTCACAGTATCATAACCTGTAAATATGCATTAAAAATTATTTTATGGTATCCAGGAGGAGACAACAATTCAATTTTTCCACATTCTTACAAGTTTCTTGTTAAGACAAGTATTAGGAAGCAGGGATGAAAATTAAAGAAAATAATTTATCCATTTTCTTTTTTGCTGCATGAAGACATGGAGACACTGCATTTGATTAAATATGCCACTTGCTTCTGGTACAACCTCATGGCAAGTTAATTTAGGCAAACACACTATTTACTACATCCTTAAAGTGAATACTACATTGATTCTGTGCAGTTCTATGTTCTGTATGCTTTTGTCAGAACAACCAAGACTGTAAGATCTCTCAAGGTAAAGATAGACACAGAACATAATTTTCATTTTTCTTGCTGAAACATTTTGCTTGTGGCTAAAGAGTAAGCTGAAAAGAAATTTCTGTACCCAAAAATTGTCTATGTTCTCTTGTGTTTGTTTTTAAAATAATTTCTTTTCAATCTGCTGAAGTGTGCAGCACTTGGAAGCTTTGTTTGCTCCTTCATGCCTACAAATATTTAGCTGTACAGGAAATCAGTTTGAAAAAATTCTTGTTGAAACAAAGACATATTGGGTTATATTATTTGATCATTGCACTTAGATAATTTCCTATGTTAGATGGCTCCTTTCACTTTTGCCCAGATGGCTCAAGTCATAAGAAGACACAACTAAAAATCACCAAGAAAAATAGATGTGGGCAAGACTAGTTAAACTTGCAAATAGACTTACAAATTGCAATCTGAACTCTTAACAGCAATTACTCATCCTGTACTGAGTGCTACTTACATAACCTTTCTTGTACATCCCTCTATTACCTTGCTTAAGGAGGCAATATACCTTGGCTTGAAAATTCTACCTAAGGCAAAATACAGCAAAATGAATTACTAAATAATGGTGTTTATGGTTCCAGAGATTTTTTTAAAACTCAGGAAGGAAAAATTGCAAGTACCAGAAAAGTTAATTTCATGGACTTTGAGATCCAGGTTACCCTTAGCAAATCTTTCTTTCTGGAGTGATTGCAGCGTTGTTTTTTTTTCTTTGCTGAAAGTTATGTGAACTTTTCCAAGAAGTAGCACATAACATTGTTAAGAATAGAAATGGAGACAACTTCATCTTCAGACCCAAATGTCTTCAGTTTTATTCTTCAGTCCTAAAAGGCACAATGCATTTTCACTCACCTATGTATAGCTTAGTTATCTGTTATGGTAAAACACACACAGACAATTTATAAATCTGTGGGCAAGGAAGAATGATCAAATCATTAATAAAAATTCTTAATTAATATGAAAAAATCTAGTGTTTTACAAAATCTGGGACTTAAAGGCATGTTGCTTTTCATTTTAGTGAACTGTTTACCTATCACTAGTTCATCATAAAGATCAATAAATGCACACATGTAATATTCTGCCACAGAACAACTAATGTAGAAAATGCCAAAGCATTAATATTCTCTGCATCTTACTGATTTTAGTTTAGTAAGAAATACTCGATGATTTGCTTTTTTCTTGCTGACTTATGAAGTTGGGCAATCTGAAGTGAGAAATATTTTAAAGTTGAAACTTATTTGAGCACAGAATCATAGTATGATTTAAGTTGGAAGAACGTTCAAAGGTGAATCCAACACTCCCATCCCTCATCCCTCTGGTCCACAATTAGAAGGGAAATGTTCAACTAGATTGCATTGTCTTGAGTCCCATCCAACCTAACCATGAATATTTAAAGTGATAGGGAATCCACCACTTTTCTAGGCAGCTTATTCCCATGTTTCAAAAAATGTCTTCTACATATTCAGTCTTTTAGTTTAAAATCATTATCCATTTTCTTGTTGCAACAGGCCTTGCTGAAAAGTCTGCCTCCATTTTTTTTTATAGGCCTCCTGTATGTATTGAAGGCTGAAAGAGGTTTTTCTAGGCTAAGCAAACCCAACTTCTTCAGCCTGTTCTTGTAGGAGAGGTGTTCCTGTCCTTTGGTAGTCTTAGCACCTTGTCTGTACCCATTCCTAAAGGTCTATCTTCTTGTCCTAGGAAACCTGAAGTTGAATCATTACTCCAGGTGAGGTTTAATATAGTGAAGTAGAGTGGCAGGATCACCCTCCTCATTCTGCTGTTCATGCTTCTTTTGATGCAGCCTGAAAATCCGAACACTTTATTAAGAAATAAAGGAAGAAATAAATAAAAGGAAAAGAAAAATGAAAGAAAATGCTATCCCAATCCACAGTCTTGAAGTCAGCAATTGCACTCCTACCATTCTGCCCCTACTGTTAGGCCACAACCTGAAAAATGGCATCTAGGCCACCTCTTAGCCCAGTCAGCACCTTTCCAATTCCCCAAAAAAACAGTCTTCAGAGCCAGCGCACTGTTGCCAGAAGTGAAAAAAAAGAAGAGAGAGAAAGAGCTGGAGCACCCTGATGAAGGCAGCAGCAACTCCTGTAAGAGGAAAAAGTTCCAAACCCAAGCTGCTTGTTTACTGGGGGAAGCAGGGTGGGGAAGAAAAGAGAAACTGTGGGGGTACCTGAGACTGTCACTACCCAACAGAAGCACAAGGGAGAGCAGAGAGAGAAATGAGTATCAAGGACAAGGAACTCCCTTCCAAACTTTCCAGAAAATCCCTCATTACTCTGTTCTCTGAGCTAGTCACTCTCCCATCCCAGCCTCCTGCAGCTGCTGCAATACCCCCCACAGCTTCCCCTTCTTCCTACAAGGAATTCCAGCAGCTGAGGGAAGCATAATTCCTTGTATGCTGGAAGAGAATTTAATGTGAGAATAGTACAGATAAATGAGATTTCACTGAATCAGTGACAACTTGCACATGTCCAGTCTTTTATCCACCAGTACCTCTAAGTTGTTCTACACAGGGCTGCTCTTTGTCCATCATTCCCCAGCCTGTATAGATACTAGGAGTATCAATTTCCTGACACAAGTGCAGGACCTTGCACTTGACTTTGTTGAACCTCATGAAGTCTGCACAAGCTCAGTTGTCCAGCTTGTCCAGGTCTCTTTAATGCAATAGATTACACCTTAGTGCTTATTTATATACATACACTGTTTCTCTATATTGCAGTTCTTCTGAGATGAGGAGCTGCTTTTGTCCTGTTTTAATAGGACTTAGAATAGTTAATTAAAAATATTGGCTGTGTTTTCCTGTAGGAGTTGTTCATCTGACAACTTTTTAGAAGACTTTGAAAGTAAGAAGTGGGATTCCTGGTAGATCAGAGGAGATTATTTGGGAACAAATCTACATTATTAATATCTCTCTTTCTGAAGGCATAACACTTAGCTATAAGATTTTTGCAAGCTTTTTTTTGACTAAAAGTTCAAGATAAATTCGCTGAATTATTTTTCTTGTTGAGTTTTGGTTTTTTTTGCTTTTGGGTTTTTGGGTTTTTTTTCCTTGTGTATTTGTGTTATACTATGCAAACCTCAGAAGTTTTAACTTGTAAACAACTGTCATTGTCTCACCAGGTTATCATAAATTATACTCCCTCCTTATTAACACACAGCAGCCCAATTGTTGTTGTATAGATCAGCACCAGCTTCTGAACAGTTAAGTATTACCCAGAGAATCAGCTCTTGCACTGTTAAATTTTACTGACAAGTCTTGGAATAGTGTTCTAAGTGTACTTCATAAACCAGTTTTTTTTATTTTTTAAGAAATGTATGAGGGGTTTTCTATACAGGACTTTGTACCTGACAGTTTATACTGCAAATATTTTGTGGGGTTCATAATTTCTTTGCAGTGGTTGAGAAGAACAGTAAGAAAGGCATGTCTGTAAAGATCATTCTGTTTAAGAATGATGAGATACAGCCTCTGTGACTGTGGAAAATTGCTCCTGTTTCTAGAAAAATCGTGTTTAGCAGGTAATATTATCAAGAGTTGTTATACTATAGGAAAACAGAAGCGATTTTTGTACCTTGGATATACATTTATTTTTTTTATGGGCAGCTGATTTCTGAAATCCTTTTTATTTGATTTTTTTTTTTAGCTTGTGTTGCATTTGCTCTACTTATACAGTTGTCAGCAGTGCCTAGCAAGTGTAATTATTGTGTATTTCTAGTTTCCTTCAAATTTTGATTCAATCAGAATCCCTACATCTGACAACCTATAATCTAACGAAGGGAGTACTCTAGTAGGTGGGGATTAGCAGAAGGGAATTAAACTGTCATTTTGCAACAGCTTAGACCAATATGAAAGCCCATTTGTGAATCTCTTAATAAATATCCCTTTTGTTTTGTCTAATTGCTGGTTTGAATGTATCATACTCATCAATGGGATTAGGGTTAATAGATGTTTGGTCACGCATAACAAGCAGAGGAGGAATCTGATACACACATGCACAAAAATTGCACTTAATGAGCTTAGCAAATGTTTGCCATATTTTTAATGAACCCTGGGGCTGTCATTTAGAAATGCTTAGCAACTGCTTTTTCATCCTTGAAAATACAGCAACTGAAGGACATTAACACTATGTACACCATAAATAAAGTGAGTTATTTAAAGATGCCAACTGGGAGGTGGGAAAGAAGACATTTTCTGTGCAGAAGCCAGTGATACTTAACACTTCATGTGTGTGTAAGATCTCTCGCAATGCAGATCAGCATCTCTAGTTTCCTACAGGGAATGTGTGTGAGTATTTGAGGGAGATCAAATAACTGTTTTTTTTTAAAAAAAAAAAATCAGTTGAACCTATTTATGATACAGCTTTCAAAACATTATGCTCTGCTTTTTTTTTTTTTTTCCTCTCACACTCGTCATCTCATTAGCAAATACTTGCAGAGAGGATTAAAAAAAAAATATAAAGCCATATGATTGGTTTACATGATCCTCTCATGAGTGTATTATTTCTGCCTTTGCTGTCAAGTAGAATGCCCTCTTAAACAATTGATGTGGCAAAGAATGAGCATACTCTGGGGGACTGATTGCACCATACATTCAATGATTCACTCATTAACCTCTGGGACTTGTGCCTAAAACAAATGCAATCTGATTATTGGGGAATTATTGGAGCAAACCATGTCTTACGCGGTGTAGCTTTTTTGACTGAACATAACAGATTCAGGGAAGGGCTTGATTTGACATAATAATGCAAAAAGTGCAATTCAGATGGATTATGTCTAGAAGAAATGACTGCTTTTTAAAACTTCTGTTGCCATAGAGGCAGTAGATCTGAGATTTTTTGTCTGTACACATCAGCTCTTAAGACCTTAGATATGAGAACTGAACTGGCTTTTAAATGCTTGGTCCTTGTTGCAATCAGTCAAAGCAGACCCTGCTGTGTCATCTGGGCAAAGCTTGTTAAAGTCTGAATAGCTGAGAAAAAACTGTATCATTGCCTAGAGAGTTCATGCATGTTGCCAGACTGGGAAGACTGAAACTTGTATTTTGCTAGATCATTTCAGTTGCTGCAGAAAGGTAAACTTATACAGTGTTACTCTTACACTAAAGTGGATACCCCCTTTGGTGTAAAACCAGAGTGGGTTTAGAAATGAGGTGAAAGAAGAAATGCTTTCAAACATTCTTCATCTAATAGTGCAAATACAAAACGAGCTTGAAATTTAGACATAACTTAGTATGTTTTCAATTTGCTTTTGTGATATTGCTGAACAACTTTTCTATCATCCCTTTTAGCTGATATATTATGCTTTTTGAAATTAAAAGGGAAAAGTCTGATGACTATCCCGTCCTTAACTTTAAATTCCTAGCATATATATTTAGAAATCTTGGGAAAAGTACTTTCTCCTTTTAATTTATAGGTATTTTATTCAGATTTCATTGTGCAGCAAACTTTTAAATCTGTGCAGAAATCAGCTTAAGGTAAATTAGTGTTCATTAATACCTGGAAATGTTTTCATATAACTATGCAATGCATAGTTTGGCCCTTTTGATTCTCTGTGAAAAAGCACCAGACTTAAAAGAACCTGCCTCTTTGCTATTTTATTTGTGTTTATAAAAGACATTTGAGGTGCACCAGGGATGCCTCAAAATCAATGTCTGGGATATGATAGAAATTGGTATGGCCACCCACAGCTTTACACACTACTTAGTGTCCGTTTTTGGATAGGGGATTCAGATTGCAGCATACATCATTAGTGGTAATGTAGTTTACAAGTTTTGCTGCCTTATTTCTGACATGCTTTATATTGTTTGGACCAATTCCACCTATCCATTTATATTTTCCCATTAATATTTTACTATATGAATTTTAGAAATCACTAAGTTTGCTTTATATGAAAAATATACTGCCTACTTTAAACCTACATCATCTTAGTTCTGAAGAGATTTTCTGGATCACCCAAGAACAAGATTTTCAGTTTACAAAACCTTGAGGAGGAAAGATAGACTCTGACAACAAATCTGATTTAATCACCATTTGCATTGCTATGAATAAGAGATACTGAAATGATAATAAACACCAGGGAAGAAAAAAAGGCCCTGCTAACAGTGGAGGCAGCTAGAGAAGTGACTGGATTGACTGCATGGCAAAAAGGAGAAAGCAGATGTTGAGCTGCTGTGAGGAATGCCTATAAATCTCTCATCAAAACATGACTGTGAGGAAGAAGGTAAATCACAACTCAGGATGTATCAAAATAAAAGGAAAGTCAAGTCTGGGGAAAACAAAACTTGTTTGTTTGGAGACTTGTGACTTTCTGGTGTGAAAATCCACTTGTGTGGAGGAAAGGTAGTAATGCAACATTATGGGTTTTTTTATGTTAATTGTTTTGCAGGACAACAGGAAATGGCAATAGGCAGCTGCCCATGTCCTCATGCTGCTAGAAGGGTCATGTCTGGTAGCACAGGCCATTTTGTACCAAAGAAATGGGTATTTATTTGATAATGTCCTCTTCCTCCATCCTAGTCTTATTTTATTTTTACAGCCTATTGCAAAACCACAAAAAGGACCATAGGACTTCATCTGTAATTTGCGCTCCATGTCAGGATCAACTACAAGTTGGTTTTATATCAAAAAGAAAAAAAAACAAAACAAAACTGTAAATACTTGTTAAGCTGGAAAGACTATTGCAAGTTAACTTTAGGCACCTGCACCTCTTGGCTTGAAGAATTTGCAAAGAGCATGGTAGCAGGTACTACTGCCGCATTGGAGTATAAACAGGGGGAAGGTTCCCCAGTTAATCACAGAGAATTTTATACCTGATGATCTCCTATGAATCAGTTAGATTGATGCTGTTGTATTGGTCAGCATGTAAAATAACCTGTCATCAGTACAGAACGTGATATGCACATTATCAGTGTAACTTAAAATTCATAGCACTTTAACACCTGTTTCCATAGCTACAGTGTAATCCAGACATCTGATGGGCCAGACTGCCTTTGCCAGGCCTGTCATTTCAGGGAAATAAATTAAGAAAGCTAATCACAAAGCCTGAATTGTACTATCTCTTTAAAGTACAACAACCAGACCTGAAATCTAATCAAGAATGAACATCGTTGGGATGAAATGGATAAAAACATTTTCCTGTAACCTTTGTAGGAAAATTTGAAAGTAGCCTCCTCTGTATCTTTTTTTTCCCCTCCCAAAAGCAATGTTGTATGTTATACCTGGCAGTTATATTTGCAGAACCATATTTCTTGATTTTTGAGAAGTTGTAACATATCTTTCAGTGATGGTTTCAAAAAAATAAACAGATGGAAAAATAGGAGTGAGCAGGCGTATGGAAGATATACAGTTATGTTAATGCTAAAGGGCAAAGCTTCAGTGCCAGACAGTTATTTGCATATGCACAATATGTTTCTGTCTAGAGGCATATTTTCTCAAAGTCTCTGTGTATATTTCTCTGACTCTATATTTATCTGTATTACTGGTAACATATGTATGTCTATGAATAGAGTTGGGGTGTTTACTAAATGTTTTATCATGCAACTTTATTTTTTTTCCTTTTAAAGTATAGTAGTGTTGAGAAATCATCATCTGTAAGTAAGGAAATCAGAAAGAAATGCAAGCATCCATTCTTAAATATAAAACACTGGAATTGACAGATGATATAAGTATATACTTATATATATTATATATACTATATACACATATATATACATATTTATGCTTGGAGGCAAAATCTACAATAGGTATGAATGTGTGTTTTCTAGGACAGTTCATTTATAAAATGTTTAGAAGAGGCTGAAAACTGTGCTAATATTAATAGATCTGAGGAATAAGACTATAATCTGCAAAGATGTTTTTCTGATAGTCAGGTCTGACAGAAAGGATCAGATATTCTTTTTAAAATCGTGGTTTGTACTCAATTATTTGTGACATCCCTACAGAGGGAGGAGAAAACTATGTAAATGTTTAACAACTGCTAACTGCATTAGGTAACTGTTCTGGGACATCTTTACAGAGAGTCCATGAAGGTAAATATTTGCCATGATCCTAGAATGAGAGACGGCTATAGTACTGCCATATTTAGAAAATGAGGATACCAACTATGTCTGTAGTAGTGGAGACTGGGAAATTCATTCCTTGCTGGTTAGGTAATTTATCAGAAAGTAAGGCCAGATCACATTTTATTATTTATATAAGTGCTCAGGTAAATAACAACTTCACTTGACTTCAAGTAAGCACAGCCTAGTTATTAATTTTTTTAAAACCAACATTTTTCTTTCCTTTGCTTCTATAAATAAATCACAGTCCTACTACTGGTATTAATATAATGGCATGGGAATGCCATATTTGAGCCCCCCACTTCCCCCAAAGAATATAAAGACTGTCGGGTTGACAGACATTCAGATGAATGACAGATGTTCTTTATTAAAAATTCTGTCTTCCCAAAAAGGCAAGAGAAAGGGAATAAGGGAGAGAGATTTATGGATTGGAAAACTACAACAGTTTTAATTGAAATAACAATTAAATGAAATATGTACAAAGATATCCAAAATTAATATTGAACCCAGTTTCAGTGACGGCAATTGTGTCATTATCACCACTGATGCAGATGCTGAGGAAGTCCCAGAATGGACTCAGCAACAGACAGGAAATAGATGTAGAGTATTCCACAACTGAATTCAGGAATGCAACAGCTGCAAAGGAGAGCTTGCTGTCCCTGAGCTTTATACCAAATAGGACATCAATGGAATGGAACATGTTGTTCAGTTTAGGGTCACCTGTTTTTTTCTGTTCCTCCTCTTCACTTATTGCAACCACATATTATTAAAACCATAAGATTTAGCAATGACCTTGCTCTTCACAGCAGAATGTAGAAACAAGAGCCTTTCTGCATATTGTTCCTTAGTTGTAGCTATAAACACCAAGTTTTCTAGGAGCAGACACTCTGCAAATATAAGACGATGACTTCAGGAAGTGTAGTTACCTGGAAAAAAATAAACTAAAAAAGTAAAATGACTGAACAGAAATAGTTCTGTTCTAATACAAACCAGGTCAAAAAGGCAAGACATACTTGCTTTGGTCTGCCGTATCAGTGTTCCATAATAAAAAAATTCTCAATATAAATGTTAACCCAATAAGCTAACATGTCTTAGTAAGAGTTGCAATGCACTTTTAAAATAATAATAAAGTGGATACAGCAAAGATGGGAAAAAGCAAAAGTGCTAGCATTGCTCAAAATGAACATTGTTTGGTGTACTTGTCTATGAGTTGTGTCAATTTTTAACTTTGTCCCACAAATCTATACAATGAAATAATGGACTTGTGGTTTGGAGGGGTGTATTGGGGGACTATTTTTATTACAAGGTAATCACATAAAAACTTAATAATCAACTCTGAATAGCTAATAGAAATTCTAAAAAAAATATGTAAGGTAAAGTTTTAAACAAATAATGATTAAACCCATGATGATAAGCAATTATTCTGTGAAATTCAACACAGAAACATCAGAAAAGTCTGAGAATATAAATGTTTATACAAAAATATTAGAGAAATTCTTGGTGGATAAGTACAGACCAGCTGTTAAGTGCAGGTACTAGCAAGTCTGTAAATCATAGCTATTTGATGCGAAAAAGATATGCCAAAGAAAATTATCATTTGTGCATATTTTTACAAAATTTTCTCTTGTCTCTACTCCTGGATACCAATAGAGACAGAATGCTAGGCTGTGATTTAATTTCTCTCTAAAAGGAAAGCACTTTTAAATATTTGGAATATTCTATTGTTTTGAGTTATGGGATATCTCAATATCTGTGTTATCTGTCTAGGTAATTACACAGTGAAGTATGCAGTAACCATTTAATGACTAAGAGAATTTTGAAAAGAAGAATACAAGGTGGAAACAAATAGGATTAATAGACTATAGATTTTCCAGTTTAGGCCTAGCTCTCAAAAAACTAATTGCTAACATCAAAGTACATATATAGATATGGAAAAGAATTATGTATTAGAATTACTTGGGCAGTAATGGCAATAAGCAATTATACAGCATAAACCATTATTTCAAGATTCAGCTCATAAGGTCTTCCTGAAATGTCGTAGCTGAGAGTAGAAAGGGTCTATACTTGTTTGTTGGAAAACTTTCTAGTTCAATCACATCCTAGCTCAATCACATGAAATTCAGTCTTGAAAGTTAACAGAAATTACATGTTCAAAAGTAAAACAAAAGGAGCGACTAAGGTACTTCATCTAGAGATTTTGTTCCTCTGTCATGAGAGAATGTTATTGAATTGATAGAGATTCCTTTAAGGACAAAAGAGAAATAGAAAAATAGAAAGTTGTACTTAATCTTGTTAGTATGTTTGATTACTTCTGAGAAGGCAAAAACTTAGGGAGATACATAAGTAAATTTGTGGTTTGAGTGTGGTTGGTTTTCAGTAGTGGTAGAAGGGGTTTTCTTTTTGTTTCTTTTCTTTCTACTGTGAGTAGCTTCATGAAATCTCCCCATAGCTTCAGGTTGGCTGTGCTTCTGGCTGTTTGAGCCACTTAGTCCCTCTGTGAATAAACATAATTAAGAAGGGAAACCTCATTCCACAATTTCTCATTTGGCTTTGAGTCTTTTGTTTGGAAGATCTCTTTCATTTGAGAGAGATACTGCCATGTGATTGCCCAGGTCAGTGAGGAAGAAAGACACACTGAGGAAGATATTTTCCATTTTGTTTGTGGTGAGGATTGGTCCTTTAGAGATACCAGAGAAGATAGATGAGAGTATGTATAAGCAGGGAATGGATTCTGCAAAAGACTGACTCTGAGGAAGGACCCATGCTGGAGCACTGGTGAAACTGCAGTCTGTGGGAGATACTCACAGAACCTAGAGAAGTTGATGGAGGAATGACTTCTGTGGGAGAAACAACATGTTGCCAGGCGTTGGCCTCTGAGAGGGAAGGAGGTAGCAGAGCTTGGCCTGGGGCATGTAAGTACCACTTGTATTTCTCTCCGTAAGTGGTATAGATGGTTTGTTGTTTAACTTAATGTATCATTTTTTTGTCAAGAAAAGTCTATCTTTTGCCTGTGACCATAAGTGGTGAGTGCACATTGGAGGACATACTCTCTTGGACTGGTCAGTCTTAGCTTAACAGTGCTACAACTATAAACTTATATTTCACACTGAATTTTAAATATATGTGTAGGTCTGGAAAGATGAAATTTCTTAGTAATTTCTTTCAGTTTGTAAATAATACTCTTAATTCTTATGCTCATAGGAGCTTTTCCAATCTCAGAAGTGCCACCTCCTAACCCTTTAATATATTTCCAGACTGAAAGCTGAGTGAGAAGTTTTAAAGTTGTTGCAAGTGAAGAGTAGCTGGAATCTATCAAAAATCTTGCATAATTTCCCATACTTTACACATAAATACTTGAAAAGAATTGGAATATATCCTGAATGCCTTGTTTTCTTTGCTCTTTAGGGAATCCTGAACAACTACTTTACAACTCCAACATTAAATTCCAGGTATGGTAAAATACTTCTTCTGTTCTTATTTCTTTTTCACTTTCATATTTTGCTCTCTATTTGGCTAGAAATTGCTTGCTCATAATCTAAGAAAGATGCATTTGTTGTACTCTTAACAATTTTGTCAGATTTTTATTTTCTCCTAATGGCTTTAGATAATGAAGACAGGTTATCTCCTTTGCACTGTCATTTCAGTTTGAGTAGAAGCAGTTTGCACATCAGCACTTCTTCACAGTCTTATTCATTTCTAAGCAGTTTTCCATCAACTTTCAAAAAGGATATAGAAATATTTAGAAGGAAGGAACTCAAGTCTAAAGGCAGCTTGAGCAAAGCACCAACATAGCCAAAGATGTTTGGCATTGAGGGCTTCAGACTTACCATTTGGTGGGATACTAATGAGCTTAGCTTAGCAGAAATAACTGTCATTTCATTGAAGATGGCACAGGCAGCACTTTGCAACACAATCTTTCTCCCTTGCTCTGTGAACAGATGTCAATGTGAAAAAGACACATATTTTGCTACCTATATCTACTATCAGCAATTCTGTAATACCTTTGATCACATTCAGGTCCTTTGCTATGTCCTGGTCCTGTTGGAGTGCTCAGAAATTCTGCTACTACCTTTAATCTTTGGAGAGCCTGACTCTTGAAAGATTGTATCTTTGATTCTGTCTTCTCCAGTCGGTGAATGGGGGGAAGGAAAGAGGGAAGAAACAATTTCCAAGGGTATGAGGTTTTGCAATATTGTCTCCTACCCTTCTGCCTCACCTTCAATATGTTTAAATAAATGGCAGCAAAGGCTGCAGCTGGACCTTGTTCTGTAATCCAGTTGCCCAGTGTAAAAATATGCCAGAGGTGACATTTGGTGATGGAATTTAAAATCAAAGACCTCCTTCTCTAGAAGTGCTGGCTAGAGAGCAGGGCTGATGCTTGGCTGGCTCTACAAAGGTGGCAGAGGCATGCAGCTGCTGCTGACACAATTTTACTTTTACTACTTTCCTCCTTAAACATAAATAGCTGGGCAGCAGTTTCGTGAAGTGTAGGTATAAGAAATACTGAGATTGTCTGGTTTGATGTAAAAATGTCCAAATTTTGCTAAAAATCAGCACTCTTCACCCTTTTCTGTGATAAAAGTCAGCTGCTTCTCTAAGGTAAGGAAACTGAGCAGATCCATTACTGTTGCTCCCATCCTCCACTATAAAGTGCAGAATTTCCCTGAGATAACTAAACATCAAAGCAAATCTGATCTAGTGCTTTTTCACAAGGCTGTACCAGTTCAGTAACCAGATCCTGGAAAGATTCACTACAGTACTGTAAAACAGCTCTTTCTACCACTAAGTAAGGAAAATTTGATGATGAAGTTTAATTCATTCATCAGTGATTTTTCTGAAGTTGTTCTTAAATTATTTACAATCTCACTTTGTATTGATTTAGAAACATATGACTTCATAGCTTTTCATCAATGTTACAGTTTGGTGAACTGTATGAAATGTTGATGAAATGTTACAGTTTGGTGACTTTGCAGAAGTCCCATGGGCTAAG
>VZRI01004507.1:1039-171073 GCA_013397515.1 Upupa epops
TGTTTTTCCCACCAGTTTGTCTGGAGATGCATGGGGACAGCCTGCTCCTGTGCCTTTGAGAGCTCCTTCTTGAAGAAAGTCCAGCCTTCCTGGACCCCCTTGTCCTCCAGGACTGCACCCCAAGGGACTTTCTCAACCAGAGAAGTCTGCCCTTCAGAAGTCCATGATAATAGTTACGCTGCTCCTGTCCTTATTTGGCCAAGTACTGAGAACTCTATCATTTTATGGTCACTAAGCCCAAGACAACCTCTGACCACCACATTACCCACCAGTTCTTCCCTGTTTGTAAACCGCAAAACCAGCAAGGCCCTTCTCCTGGTGGGTTATAATAATAAATATCTTTACATGATAACTATTGATAACTCTATTGATAACTATACAAGATTATCCAGACTTGCTATAACTGATGATATCTGTATTCTTGAGGAATTATGAAACTTCATGCTTTAGAAGAACAGGCATTCTTCCGCAACAGAAACAAGGGTGACATTGATGTGGATGGTTGCATTGGGTCTACACAGCAACATTTTGGAAGCAGGGGAGCTACAGGGGTGGCTTCTGTGAAAAGCTGCCAGAAGCTTACCCTACATCTGATAGGGCAAATGCCAGCCTGCTCCACGATTGCCCTCCTGCTGGCCATGGCTGAGCCCATCAGTGACCGCTCTGGTACCTTTGGAGAATCCCCTTAAAGCAACATTCAGTTCTATCAGCTTTTAAGTTTATAGCTACAAACTGGACATAGAACCTTTTGACAAAGGGGCAAAGAAAAAGGGTCAAAACATGCTGATTTTCTAAAATGCAGACTATCAAACTGGACAGTGGCTTTAAATGAGGGAAGAAGGTGTTGCTAGAGAGAAGGCAGCCAAAAATACAGAGAAGCATCCTGCAAACTGAAAAATTTTCTGCCAAGTCAGGAATAGTGAGCATGTAACACCCTCTAGATGACTAGCAAGGCTCCACTGTGATAAGGAGATATCCACATGGCCATGCAAAGTTTTCTGCCTTAGCCTTTTGGGCTTTTTATCCCTTTCTAAAGCAGTATAACTTCTCTTGCTTTACAGAATTATTTTTAATTACTTTAATCGGTTGCTGGTCACATGGTCACAGTCAACCGCAGCACTGCACCTAACTGGAGCTGGGCTTGCTGAAAATGTCATGGCTGATGTTACTCTGGGATGTGTAATGCAGAATACAGTCCAAAGCGACCGTACTCCAGCTATGAAAAGCCTGAGCAGCTAGTGGGCTGTCCCTTGGTGGCAGTCCAAGAAGGTCTGTTGCATGATAACCTGATATCCTTGTCATTTGACTTGAACATTCCTATTTAACTTTAGAAATCTTGGTCTGTCTCATCAAGGTGCTGCAGGTGACAAACACATTACACTTCCCAGAGGTCATCCAAGATACTGAAGAGTGACAGAACTCTTTATTCTCACTATTGCTGAGCTACAAACCATAGGAAAAATAACTCTTTGCACCCTCTTTATGCCACCACAAAACTGCAGGTAGAGGACAAGGCTCAATTAACAGTAGATTAATCAAGAAATTGTCATTGTCATACACTTCAATTAATTAATTGTCCAGTTCACGAACACTGTAGCAGCACCCACCTGCTCATTGCTGGTGGAAGAGATACTTGACTCTGCCTCCTCTTCCCCTTTATCCTCATTCTTTGATTTCCAGAATCTCCCCTCACGAAGAAAACGCTGGTGCAGTTCCAGCTCATCACAGGCCTTCTTCCACCCCATACTGCGCTTCACATGCAGTCGATGAATGTTCACTGTGATATCTTGAATGTTCTCAGAGGGAATCCAGGCCCTGTTGAATACACAACACAGACAGGCTCAGAAACATTAAATACAGATGAAGGATCCTGATCTGAGAAACTGTCTTCAATAGAAGTTTTTCACAGTAGCTGATGCCTGACAATTCCTTTTTACTCAGAATTTTTATACATTCGATGTATTTGAAAAACACCCAGTGCATACCATTAGCCATTCGTGCTGTTACAAGCACTTGTTAGCGGTGGGTGCTATGGCTCAAAGTCTTTTCTGTCTCTGGTCAGCCACAAACCTCCTCCAGAGCCAAAAGCAGTCACGTCTCCCACCAGCTCTTTTGTTAAATGCCCTAAGTCAGACACTGAAACATCTTTACTGGAAGTTCACATGCTAATCCCATTTAGCCCTTGACCTCTTGGTGAAACTGCCAAGGAATGTGCCAAATTATCACCTCGAATAGAGACATCGCTTAGTTTGGGCCCCGGTCTGTCAGGGTTGAACTCACATGGGGACTGTCATGCTTTCTGGATTGAATTCATGCCACTGACTTGGTTCCAAAGGTACTTTGTCCTCTTAAAGCATTTTCAGATAGCTCTCATGGAGTTATCTGGGCAGCTCTTGACATTTTCAAAGGTTACAGCAAGCAACATCGGACATAAAAGAATCACTGCCATGCACATCTATGTAACAGAATAAATGCTGTAACAAATCAAGTGTCTGGGGACAGCTTCTCAATTCTTGTACTATAAATTGCTTTTCAGTGAAGTCAAACAACGCTCATCTACACCGACTGGGAATGGCCTTTCGTCCACGCCAGCACAGCAACATAGTACTGGTGCTCTAGTAAAAGGTCCTGTGCCTTTTCTATCAGCAGACGCTGATGAAGGTGCAAGCACAAGCATCAGGCTACTTTATTAAATAGTTGGAAGCTGTGTAAAGGAAATCCAAAACTGCTAATGAGATAAGCTATATATGCAAGAGGAGTGAAGGTAAATCATTATGTGATTGAGGCACAGATAAAGAGCCTTGATCTACTACTTCATGCCTATTAGAAAAGCTTGGTAGTTCATATAACAACTGGAAACACCTAAAAGCAATGTAAATGAACAACCTGAAAAAACTCTGCTAGTGAATTTTCCAGGCCCTTTTGGGAAGCAGCAAAATCCACCACCTTCCCAATAACCATGAATTACTTTGCAAATGTCTCCTCTCCTCCCATTACAGGCACATAAATCAAACAGGAAAGAAATCATTCCATCTGCTGTCATTACAGTGCTATAACCCTCCTGAAATGCTGAACAAACAACTGGAGATGGAAGTAAGAACAAAGAGTGGAGTTTCCAATGTACAGAGTTATTCTCTGAAATTGCAAAGTGGCTCACAGCAGGAGCTCTGTCAGTGCTCTAACACAACATTGCCAACATCTGTGATGTATGTTTCTAAAGCACACAATTGCAATGTGCCTGCTCAGAGAAGAAAACTGTGGAACATCAGTATGGCTGGCGGGAAAGGTAGGCTTCCCTTCAGTTTTCACCTTGGCCTCCATTGCTCAGCTGCTACTGATTTGAAGAAACAGCTAATGTTCACTTGCTCTCTGTAATTAAAATGGCATTAAGTAACATCCCTATGGCAACTGCGGAAAGAGAATCTCTGAGCCATTTGGCAACTCTGGATGTGTTAGACTGAGCTTTAAATTATCCGAAACAATTATGGCAAGTACTCAGTCTTTCTAACACTGGCAACTAGCTGAGCCAGGGTTTACACCATGATAGATGAAATAACTTCTTTTACGTATTGTTTGTAAAAGGCAGCACATGGAATTAATGAATTACCTCTGGTGATGATGGCCAAAGAAGCGAACATCAACTTGATTGTCCTCTTTCTGCATGACTTTGGCTGGCCAAAACCCAAAGCCTTTCATTTTGGCCCACACCAACTCATGATTAGGTATCTGGAAAAAATGTTGTATTTAGTACAGGATGTAACGCCGATCTCCCACAGACATTTTGCTGTAATACAACTGCTCTGGTTGCAGTTACGCCTATGTTATTGTCATCTTTGTCTTCTTACAATTCGTGTTTCCCTGTTAAACAGTTCAAAGTAACCAGCCTGAACAGGGTGTAACTGTCTACTGCAAACAGAGATCCTAAGTAATCCACAATTTAAACTGGCTTTCTGCCTTCATACAGGAGCAGTTTTATTTCCATAAGCTCCTCCTTTTCGTGTGAGGCTGTTGTAAATGGCTGATAACCAAGATTTACAACCTGTATTGTTACAGCTTTGAACTTCAATCAGCATTTCACCTGAAAAAATATCTAGGCTTACATTGTCTTAAAGATGGTTTTAAAACAAGCCTACTGAAATGGAATATTCAATGCCTTAATGACACCAAGACGGCAGGCTTTTAGACAGAAAAGCGAACAAATAAACATCTATGGCAGCAACATACACAAGGGTAGCAGAACCAATTGTCAGGTCGCGCATTGGACAAATAGAAACAGTTCTTGCAAAGCTGCAGTTCATCCAGCTGAAAAACAAAAAAAAGGTTAAGTTAAGTCCAAAAAATCCTCCTGATGAGACTTCAGTAGTACCCTTCTCTTAAGCAGAAAACATTTTCACACTGCCTGTTAATTTGGTGGAGATACTTCTGTCTGTGCAAACGAGAGGTGTGAAACTGACAGGAGCTGAAAGTTGATGAAAGACAAGCTGCAGGAACTTTTACTCGTGCTTTAGAAAAACAAGGCACAAGTAGGAGTCTAATTCAATTCTTAATGATTTATTATAGCAAAAATGCAAATAATAGTTCTTTAATCAAATATTTAAAGTCCATTTTGAAAGAAGTCATTCAACTGCTCAAATGGAGAAAGTATGAATAGTTCAACTAACTTCATCTCCTCTGAATGCTGAGAAATGCTTGTGTCAATTACAGAATTTGGGAGGAATCTCACCTGAGGTTCAGTTTATATTACCAAGTGGCCAAGAGGGCCAACAGCATCCTGGGGGGGATCAGAAGGGGGGTGGTTAGCAGATCAAGGGAGGTTCTTCTCTCCCTCTACTCTGCACTAGTGAGACCACATCTGGAGTAGTGTGTCCAGTTCTGAGCCATCAGTTCAAGAAGGACACAGAGCTGCTGGAGGGTGTCCAGCATAGAGCAGTGAAGATGATGAAGCTCCCTGATGAGGAAAGGCTGAGCAAGCTGGGTCTCTTCAGCTTGGAGGAGGCTGAAGGGTGACCTCATTCATGTCTATAAATATGGGAGGGGTGGGTGTCAGGAGGATGGAGCCAGGCTCTTCTCAAGGTCATCTGGTGATAGGACAAGGGGCAATGGGTGCAAGCTGGAACAGAGGAGGTTCCATACAAGTATCAGCAGGAAGTTCTTCCCAGTGAGGGTAACAGAGCACCTGGAACAGGCTGCCCAGGGAGGTTGTGGAGTCTCCTTCCCTGGAGACGTTCCAGACCTGCCTGGATGTGTTCCTGTGCAACTTGGTCTAGGTGATCCTGCTGTGGCAGGGGGATTGGACTGGATGATCTTTTGAGGTCCCTTCCGGTCCCTAATTGTTCTATGATTCTATGAAGTTCAATTATTTCTACTCCAACTATGTATTACTGGATTATGCTGAACATGAAAATTTTAATAGCGATATCTTCCAAATGATAGGCTACTTGAAAAAAAAAAAGAAAAAGGAATTAAAGATTTATAACAGAATTCATGGTCTTAATTTCTTTCAGGTTCTGAACATGAATCAAGTATCTTGTAGCAAACCTTGGTTACTCGGTACTACTTACTTCATGACATGTGTCTTTGTAAAGCATCCTCGCTATATCAGCTTGTTCACTGTCCGCTGTAAATGAAAATAAACGGCATGAACAGTCACGGTATGATCACAGCACTCACAAAGATTTGCTATAATGGTCTTGCTTGAGAACACAGACCATTACTTAGTTACTTGGATAACCCTTGCGTTTCACATTTGCTAACAGCAAGTTCTGTGTTTTGTGTTTTCTTTCACAGTTACAGGCAAAACTATTGTTGGAGATATTCAAGTGAACAGTACGAGCACACTTCTGAGGGGCTGCAGCAGGAAGACAGGGTTGATTTTAGTATGGATTCAGTTTCTTTCTCTGCCAATGTCTTACTGACACACTGCAGTCATCCTAAAATGTGGTTCCCTGCTATCAGCACTTGACAGCAACGCAGGAACAATCGCCCAAGCATTTCTGCTCAAAATAATGCTTCACGCACTGTTTATCATCTTGTGCTTCTTTACACCTATGCATCTCTCTATTAGCACGTTCACCTCTCTCCCTTCCAGTGACAGTGTGGATCTTCTGATGCTGCAAATAGACTGGTCCCACCTCTTCCCAATTTCTGTGATGTGGGCTGAGTCTGCAGGGGAGAACCATATCCTTCCTGAAATGATGACTCTGGAGAACCTTGTTATAGGACCTGTCTGTAGCTTCTGGATGCAGTAGTGGTGTTTTTTTCACTTCCAGTCAGACTGCTGCCCCATATCAAACAGTGCTTCATTGACCTGCCCAGTGTCTGATGGCTGTACCTCCACATGATGCAACCAGCAGGATTCTAGTTGGGCTGTAACTACATCTGCTATCACAGTACAGTAGATATTGCCCACAAGTGAAAAAAATGTGTCCACAGTACACGTTTCTGCTAATGCAGCACATCTGCAAACAGACTTCTTTCCACCCTAGAACACCCCATGCATACTGGCAGAAATCTGCAGTAGACTGACATGACTTCGGCTACAGAGGGAACAGGCTGGCAAAGGTGCAAATTCCAGCTACAGGGTTAGGCAGAACCACACAGTTGTGTGGTAGGTGGGCCAGAAAATAACCCGTAAAGTTCTCTTGCAGCTTATTGTGATGTTTAAGGGCTCTCAAATGACCTGCTGCACACTTAAGATTATGAAATTCAGCTCTGCACTTGTGAGTTGCCTACAGATAAAGATTAACTGAATAAAGCCAGCAGTGAATGTCATACTTTACCTCCATAGAAAATCACTGTGTTGTGTAGAAGCAGTTGAGCATCTGCTTTGAACTCCTCATAACTCCTGTATTTTCCTTCATTTACTTTCTACACAAAAGAGAACACAGCACCATGAAAAAGCCTGTTAAAAGTGTTGCACCTGCTTTATGCAGAGAATCTTTCACAGAGATCTTCATTACATAACACAGCTCGGACATTGTCTTTCCTGCATACAGAAGGAAAACTGCCAGCTCTTTGACACGGCTTATTAGCGCATGTTAGTCCCCCTGGCTGTACTGGTCCCTTATGCAATGTCCAGAGGTAAAACAGGTGCTTTCATACTTGACCAAATTTAAAAAATAAGGTCTTGGTTATAACACGATAAATCTAGAGTAGCTTCATCATAAGATGTGGCCAGAACACTTGTTCAAGCTAAAGTATTTCGTGAGGTGGAGATTTTGTGCCTTAAAATACCAGCTACTTTCAAATCAGCGTTGACTACCTTTATACTTCCAGGATCCTTACTTGACAATCAGTGTTTTCTGATGAAGGCTTATTATTTTTGTCTTCCAAAGGTGTTAATAAATGCCTACACAGAGCCATGCAGTTAATTTTCCTACTCTGGTCTTATGTCTGGTAAGTAATGCAGCATATGGCATCCACTTCTATTCTGTCAAGGACACCTATGAGAATTCCAAACATCAACCAAAAGATCACCAATTTCTAGGATACTGTCACAGCCAAAACACTTCTGTGGAAGCAGGTGAAGGAAAAACAGTGAAAGATTTGACTTATTTTTAGGGTCAATCAGTGTGGTCAGTTCTTCAAGCCAGCCAGTGCTTGTTGGTCTCCAAAACTATCAGTGAAAACATAGTTTATCCAAGTGTTTTAATAACAATCTTAACAAAAAGATTCTCACATCTAGGGGTGAGAAGAGCAAGATACACTGCACCACTGCACAGTGTTCCCATTGCAGCAAATTTAAAAAATGAATATGCTGTCCATTTGTGTCACATGCAGTCGATTTACAGGAGTCACGGGCAGACCTTCAGTTCAGAAAAAGAGGACAATACATTTACTAGAACATCATCTTTTAAACAATTAATGCAAAACAGATGTTTTACCTGAGTCTTGGTTTTTTGTGACCAACAAAATGACTGGTTTTTTATGAATCAATTAGATGTTTATAAAATGGACACCTACGCAAAGGCATAATGACTAAAATTGGACGGTGGTCAAAGACACTGAGCCAGATACAGACACAGGCACTCAGGTCCATATTCAGTGACACAGACAGAGGGTACTCCCTCTAAAGACTTAGCTACCTACATCTCCTAGTAAAACCACAGCACAAAGAATGGAGGCTACTCTGTAAAGAAGATCAGGCACCATTCAAAACGGTTTTACTCAGTTATCCACTGATGGGAAAAAGCTGGAATTTTCAACCCCCATATCCAAAGCCAGACACAACGCTGAACTGTTGGTCACAAAGAGAATCAAACAGTACTAATGCGTTAGTTCTTAAAGTTTATCTTCACTGCTAAAAGACACCAGGAACAGTGTGGAAGTCAGAAAGCAAGTCACTCTACCTCCTGTATAGTAGGAACATCAACAGCTGAGTGCACCAGCCTTCTATACATTGGGTGTTTGTTGTCCTTCCCTTTCTTGTTTAGATCTATAGCCTGAAAGGACGGTGAGACAGTACAAGTTATTTCCTTTAGAATCTGCTTAAACACACAAGAAAGAAAAAAAATAAGGGCAGTAGTCTGGAATATTTCAGGTGGGGAATACGTAAAACCAAACTGTAGATCCACAATCTGGCTCACTGCATGCGTCTCAAACCTGAGGAACGTCCACTTCAGAGAAGCCATGGACCCACGGCATAAGCTACTCCTGCCAAGGTGGTACTACACTGAGCAACGAAACTTGGAAGTGTATGTGGAATTACACACACTGCTTGTGACGGGGAAATAAAACAACACCCTCTTATAGCCCTCCTCTCTAGACAGCCACCTGTGGCCAACTGTAATGCAGCTTCTACTGTGCAACACAACATTTCCAGAAACTTCCCTGTTTGAGACTTACCCGCTCCTTCATACGAGAGACTATGAATCGCAAGTATGTGCTCATCTCTTGTTTGCTTGTGTTTTTCTTCTTGATACTCTGTCAAAGAAAAACAGGATCAGATTATTATTTTAAACTCAACCTCAAAATTAATCCAATAAAAATTTTCTCTGCATCACAACACTGTCTGAAAAGGTAACTTTGAACTGAGCATCACATCAGTCTTTTAGGGAAAATAATTTCTGGGAAATTAGTAACACTAACACATCACAACAACTATGTGTGTTGCTCTGAATTATATCTGGGCTTAGGACCTCAGCCACAGAAGAATTATGAGCTTGATTTCCACTTGTATTCATAATACTTTGTCATAACCTCTCATATAAAAAAAGTGTCTAATTAAAACAAAGCAATGACGAAAGGCTTTTTAGGGAGTGGTTTAACATTTATGTCATGGTCTTTTTATTATGAAGGCATTAATATTTCCAGTAAAGAAAGAAATGTTTTATAAAATAATAACCTCTACCATCTACAAATTATGTGCTTGCTAGGCAAAAGGACACCTTCTAGGAGGAAATAAAATAGGCTTTATCCAGCAGGAATTCAGAGCACTTTTTACTGCTCCAGAAACATAAGAGTTACTGGGTTTTTTTGTGGTTCTTCTTTCATGAAATCTAATACAGAATCTTGAACAATCTTTTAATCAATTCTGATCCAGACTTTCCTCCCCCTAATCTCAGATTAGCAATAGAGACTTAGTAATAGAGACTTATCTCCACCCTTCAAAGTCAGCCCAGGCTAGTAGAAAGCACTGCATGCAGAAAACGTGCTGCTAGGGAGAAGGCAGCTGTCTGCGTGCTCTGACAAACCAGCCTTCTCAACACCAGGTCACAGCTCTGCATGGTCTTACAACATCTGCCTGAAAAATGCTGCCTCCTCCTTGCCCTTGTCTACAGTAATTCTCCAAAACAAAAGTACAGTGAAACAACAGCATGGGTTCCAAGTTTATTATCTTGAGGTGACTTCTAACTGCTCGCATCTCTCACCAAATTCACTCCTCCTCACACATCCAGATGCACTGAGTGCCAAGCTGAGTTCTCCCCTTCTCATGCCTCACCCCACCACCTGTACACAAACTGCATGACCCGAACTGGCTCAGCTACACCTGCAACCTCAAATTTGGATTGTCTTTAGCAAGATCCACACAACTGTGTGGATGACTGTTGCTTAGCAAACATGAGAAAAACCGTACTTCATGTCCTAGCAGGTAGCTAAAAGAAGTATGAGGCGTCTCAATTATTTATCAATAGAAGTGTGCTATTTTTTACTGAATCACTTATATACGACTCTGAACGTACAGAGGGAGCAGACACACTGCATACAGATCAGCTACTTCTACATATTTAATTGTCAAGAGTAAAAATTAGCACCAAAAATCTGTATATTATTTGGTTATGTCCCCTCTGCTTATATTCCTCCTGCAAGACAATGAAGACACTGAAAAACATAGGTTGGTCCTTGTGCTACAGCAAGTGTACAACTTCTACCTCTCAGGATGGTGCTTATTACCTCCTTAAATCCAAATGGTATGTAACAGTATGCACAGCAACACTACAGCTTTTCTCCTGACAGGACACTGTTGGGGAAAACTCACAGCTGTGGAAAGGGCCAGCACCAGGTCTTTCTAAAATCCAAAGTGCCTTGAAGCATTATCCTCATAATGGTAATCGTTCCCTGACCTTCATTCCAAACTCTGGAAAGAGACAGAACTTCACCCTGCGCTGTATGGCTGTTTATTCGTGTTTTACTTAGTGTGCTGTGAGAAATCAATTCACCTATGCCATTTTGCATAAACCAACACTGCTACTGCAAATGCAAACCCAGATGTGCATTAAATTATCTACATTACGAAACGCTGCTGTCATTTGGGGCACTGGAGTGCTGTGGGCTTGCTAATGACACAGCATTTTAGGCGACTGACACATACAAAGACACAATGAAACTCACTTGCACAGACTAGTCCTTCTACACTTCTTTTTCTGACATGGTTCTGAATTTATCACCCTTTGAATGCATTTCAGAATTCACACAGCCCATTTTTTATGCGCTGCTGCACAAGACAGTTTGCAAGAGACTGTCTTGAGACAGATGGTTTACAGTCTTATCTTTCAGATCATAAGAAAAGATAGATAGCTGGCTTTGTATTGTTATTGATGTCAGCAATTAATATCATCGTAAGCACCAATGAAAATGATATCATTAACTTGCCAACTCAGGCAAACTTGAATTTCTTCACTTTTCCTTCAATTCCCTACATTGATTTATTTTAAGAAAAATCTGATCTCCGTGTTCCTCTGCTAAACGTTGCGAGGTAATAAATTTAGGGAAATGGAGCCTATGAGCCAGCAAAATGTCTTTTTATGGCAAGGTTGCTCACCCTTTGTAGAAAGCAAGTTATAACCCAACCTCTTCATTCATTTTTAAGAAAAGATTAGCCCGTGAGGAGGCACCGCTCACATTCACTGGAAGATGTAATGGGAAACGTGTACATCTTTAATTAAGCACTGCTATTTTGCATTTTGAAGACTTGTGCCAGTCGCAGAGAAGTCAACCCAGCTAGAGCCACTTAAAGCAGGAAAACAGATCATTCTAGAAGGGAAATACGATTTGCATAAAATCAATTCCTATTGCTCTGACACAGTAATATCTACCTGCTTTCTGGTCCCTTTATAGCCAGACTGATACAGAAGCAAGTACAAGTTAATATTAGGTCTTTCAATTTCCTACTTTTGGGAAACAAAAACAGTGCCTTGTGAATCTGTAGAAATGGCACGACCCACTGCGTTTCTCTTCCCCAAATCAGAATGGTTTGGGTTGGAAGGGACCTTAAAGATCATTTAGTTCCAACTCCCTACCATGGGGAGGGTCACCTCCCATGTGGCCAGGTTCCCCAGAGCCTCATCTAACCTGGCCTTGGACAATTCCAGGGATGGAGTATCCACAACCTCCCTGGACAACCTGTTCCAGTGTCTCACCACCCTCAGACCCACTAAGTCGGACATGCTAAGACAAATTATTGCAAACTTCAAGCACAAATTCCTTGCAAAGAATCTACTAAGATTTAATCCAGCCCCATAAGAGTATCAGAATCCTTATTCTCACAGATACCCTACTTGTGGGATATATATTTCTTCATGTAGTATTGTTGTAATCTAGGATTTCTCTGTCTTCATACAGAATCATAGAAAGCTTAGAGTTGGAAGGGACCTTAGATAACTGAGTTCCAACCACCCCTGCATGGGCAAGAGCACCTCCCACTAGACCAGGCTGCTCAGAGCCCCATTCACCTGGCCTTGAACGCTTTCAGGGATGGATCTTCTCTGGGCAACCTGTTCCAGTGCCTTGCTACCCTCACGGTTTATACTACATGTGCATCATTATATGTATGAGGTCTGGCTGGGATGAAGTTAATGGTCTTCATAGAAGCTGATATCACAGAATCATAGAATGGCAGAATCATTAGGGATCGGAAGGGACCTCGAATATGGTGATGTGTTTAGATTTGTGATCAAAGCAGTGTTGGTAACACCCTCAACAGTTTTTGCACAATGTCAAGGCCTTTGTAGAGGTTGGGAGGTGTCACAGCCAGGCAGATGACCTGAATGGACCCAGGATACTCCACGCCATATTACCTCATGCTCAGTAGCAGAGGGAGGAATTTAACAATGTTAGCCACCTTCTGCTTGGGAATTGGCTGGGCATCAGTCCGCCCATGGAGGGTGGGTAATGATTGCCTTTGCATTGCTTGTTTGGTTTTGTTTTCTTTCCCTCTTCTTCCATTTCTTCACTAATTAAATATTTATGTCAAACCAAAAGTTTTCTTGGTTTTACTCTAACTTTTCTCTTCCCTCATCCCACTGGAAGTTGGGAGGATGTGACAGTGTTTGTGTGATGCATGGATGTCTACTGAGGTTAACCCATAACAAGAACTATTCCTACATCAAATTGATTTTTTGAGAAATCTGCTTTAAATCAAGGCACTCTGAAAGACTTAATCAGCATACGTGTTTACATAGGGGATGTGTCAGTGAAGTAATGACCTTCACAACAGCAATCCTCATGCAGAAGATTAATGACATATGGTAGGTGGAAGGCCAAGGCTGCGACCTCACTCTTTGCTTATGGGTGCAGGAAATGACCTGTATCTGCCTTTGTCTCCATGGCACATCTATTATTTAGAAGGTGGTACCTGAAGGCTGGATTTATGCTGCTGTTCATATCCAATATTCCAGATTAATAACACTGCTTAGCTGCTAAACAGGGTAGCAATATATTGCACTGGGCAGCTGTGACTTATTTAGCAGCTCAAACATGCTTATCGTGTGGCATCACTCTACAAGACTTTAGGAACCATGAGAAGCGACTAGCAGTTGGGGGTACTGCCAAGAGCCAGTCCATCCTGCAGTAGCAGGGCTCCCGATGGAAGTGCACCTTGAGTTAGCATGTACTCTCAGCTCCCACAGTGACAGTGCTCACTGTGCAGCAAGGTGCTGCAATCTTTCACTTGAGGACAAGAACTGAAGAAACTCTAGGAATGCCATGTGTCAGTGCCAGAGTTCTGTCTAGCTCTGAGCATCTACATTACATTTTCTCCATGTAAAACAGCTGCCTGATAATCTCCCACTAACGAATATTTTTCCCTCTCACTCTTTTAATTGCCATGTGTCCGCACACATCAAAGAGCTTTGTTTCAGCTCAGTGCTGGATTAGGTGAAGGCTGCTCAATGGCATATACATGCTTCTAAGGCACTAGTTCCATTTTCAGAAGCAATTCAGGTTTCCAGGGATATATTTGCAGAGGACAACTATGTACATGGATCTAACATTCACCACTCCTTGCCTTTGGATTCTTTTAGGGCTTAAATTTCCACAGGAATTTGGTGCTACATATGGAAAGCTTTACTGCTCTGCTGCCCTCTCATACTTCCAGCCCTCAGGTCCTCAGGTTTCCTGTACCATTAAGAAAGGTATGCAGGCACGGGGGCTGGGTCTCAGAGCAAGCAGGGTGCTGTATGCCCTAAGCCACATCATGAAAAGCATCTGCATGAGCAGAATGTGGTGTAAGACCTGCCTCTTTTGAGACCATGTGAAGTTAAACTAGACTTTTCCAAGTATCAGGTGCTTCTGGAAATGTTACGGCCGAATCCAAAATTGGTTTGTACTTGTATGGTGCATTAAGCACCTTCTGAATATGAAGCGTCTCAGTAATTAAAAATGCCTTTATGTGCACGGAGAAGGTGGAAGGAGACTCTAAGTGGAGTTTTTCCAGTTTGGTCACTACTGTGTGCAAAGTCCTTTATACTTTATTAAACACCCGTGATACAGTGGCCAGTTCTTCTGGTTTCCTAATTTACTCAAGGATGCAGGTGTCTGCAAGGTGAATGGGAGGGACTTGCTGAGCACTAACACCTCCGCAGGTGTGGGCTTGCACACAAGCCACATGGTGCTAAAACTGGTCCTACACTAGGACTTCTCTTCACCCACCAACTGATGGCTTTTATTCGAGTGATTATGCTACATCTCCGTTATAGAGTATGTTTCATCATATAACAAACTCTGTGTCTAACAAACCCCTAGCAGAACACCCCATCAAGGAAGTCAATAAAGCCATATTCTTTCTTCTTTCCTTGTATTTTACTTTAAACATCTTGACTGACAGCCAGTGCATAAACCCCCCAATCTAAATAAATACTTCTGTTATATCACTTGAGTAACTGTCATCTTTCTGTGCTTCTAACCTTCTACTATTTGTCATTCTCCCTTGTCAAATTATGTCTAAAGTTGATTGTGGACTTCCTGACGGTGTATTTTTATGTACTTTATTAAATGCTTGATACAGTACCTGAACTCATTGATAGCCCAAGAATACTTATCAGCACAGCATTTAATAGTTTAAGCTCTACAGTTTTCTTAACTCTCTTATATATAAAACCCAGAAATACTGGAACACCCATTATCTATGACAGGCAAATGAGTTATAATCCCTTGCAAAACACATGCATGGAAGATCAATCTCTGATCAGAAGACTATACAAAATACAGAAGTGAAATGAAACCACATGAATACTTCTTTCTTTTTGTTTCACAAATGAAATCGTGTTGCTCTGATAGAAGCTGTACACCGCCAGGCATCATTTTGCCTTTCTATACAATTCTATTAAGATTTACATCTTGAAAAAAGTACTATTAATAGTCAGTTACTCCCACATGTGATCAATACTCTCCTATTCCCATTTTTGTATATATATCAAAAAAAACCCACTATTTTTTGCAGCACTTTCTGTAGTCCTTAGGTGCTACATTAATGTCTGAGGAAAATTAATTTCCTCTCTTTATCTAACCAAAGAGCAGCATCTTTCAGAGACTGACTGACTAACCCTGTCGTGGATAAACCACTCCTGTAGGAGGGAATGTAAACTCCTAAGTTCATTTGATGCTGAGTGGTTCTCCTGTGACCTGTCCACCAGGAATTTTGCTGATAATACCAATTTATTTCACTTAAGACAATGATTAGTCAGCAGGCAGGGAAAAAATTCCGTCACTGCAATGTGGTTTGAGTTGAACTTTGTTTGACTCCTGACTCCTGCTGAGATTATGTAGGGCACAAAATATTCTGATGGGTACCGTCAACTTAAAACCCAGGAACTGGACATTATTGCTTATGGATGCACTGGGGGCAAAAACAGCAGCAGGGAAATAGAGTTCAGAGCAAGCTTGCAAGGGACGTTATGGGAGGGAAAATATTTTAAAGTTATGAACGAATCCTTGGCAATGTCCTTTATAAAATGTTTCTGGGTAGTCAACTGTGCAAGACTAAGCTGCGCAGGTTGACTGAACTAGTACAACCAGGAGTTGTGAAATGAATAATCCAAAGGTTTGCTGACCTTGGCAGCATTTCAGAAGCAATCTTTACGTAAGACTAAAGTGTTCTTAGATTATTTCTCCCAATGTATTAGGTTTCAAACATACTTTTACTTCACCTTTGTAAAGAGCTTTAAAATCCCCAGGTGAAAAGTGCTATGTCCGTGTACAATAATAGAGTGCAAAAATAAAGCATCTCTGTGTCCCAGCTACTACTTTTCTACAACAAATACATTTAATACTGCTAATGCAAAGTAAATCCAGTTGCCCTTACGTTGCCTACGGACATCAGCCAGGGCTCTCCAACTTCCCTCAGATTTTTGAATATAGGCCTCTCTCTCGCTTTATAAAGAAAGTTACACCAGGTATTTCCTAGGAAGGTGGGGAGAAAGTGGCAAAAGAACAACGAGGCCTGACACAAGGATGCTAAATCCCATATCAAACTAGACCTCCTTCTCTTACAGGGGCTGTGCATGCCTCCTTAGTCCAAGTCCTTAGGGCTTGCAGTGATTCAGATGAACTACAAGGAAAACAGGAGCTCCCAGCACAGAACGGGAAAGGATGCCACGCCATTCAATATGGCAATAGTTGCAAAAACAGCTGGATCATCATCTGAGGCACTGAGCAACCCCAGATCTCTGGGATAGGAAGTATATAAAAGCCTCCAAAACCTCTCCTTATTCTTTGTATATCAAAAAGGGAAGCAATATGCAGAAAGACAGGCACGGTGCACACGGTCTGTTTCACAGGATTTGTTTTCAAAGTAAATGCTTGTTTCACAGAATTGCCATGAAAGGTTTCAAGGGTCTGAGACTAAAGCCAAACTGTTCTCAAAGCTGACTACCCTACAGATCTGCACATTTTTCATGCAATGATTCAGCATTTCCACTCTGATGATATCCATTTGTAAGACAGCAGCCACCTCCTTACACCACAATTTACACCCCCTACTCTCCCCAGGTGTCATCTAAAATTATTGGTAAACTAGACTGGAGACTGCATCCAGTTAATTTTAACTATTTATAAAAGCTATCAATACTTGTTACAAGAACCAACAATTATTAGAAGAGATTTATTTAAAAAGCTGAAAGCAATTCACCTATATTCGTCATTGATTTTAGCAGAGGGAATGCTGAGTAGCTGTATTAAATATTGTTAATTTAAGAAGGAGTAATACAGTGCCTGACTTTATTCTTAACTGGTTTTCCCCCTGACACCACCTTTTCATTCCTTTCTACTTCCTTGAGTTAATCTCTATATTCTTGCTTTCCTTAAGCCCTGAGAGCTCCCAATCTGAGGCAACAGGCATCCAATTTTTTACAGCTGGTTTGAAGGTAACAGCAGTCAGAAAGTGCTGTTTTGAAACAAAACAATCCCCATGCTTTCAAAAACTGTTCTCTGTCCTGTTAAGTGCCTGAACCCTTGCATTCCTTGAAGCACAGATCAGCAGAAGTTCAGGTCCGCTGCTCTACAACTAGACCTAAGCTCTTAGCAAGAGCACTTCCTCTTCCTCCCAGGCAGAGTGCAACTGGCAGTTTTATGCTTTTCTAGAGCAATAATTTTATTGGAAACATTCATATGCATTATTCCCTCCATTCCCTCCAGGACACCTAGGAATGTGCTCCATCGGGGAATGTGACACAGAGAGGGCACAGGAAGAAGTATCTGGCTGATGTAAGGCTGGTACCAGTAAGCATCATCCTGACTAGAAAGTTTAGTCTGTTAATGACATGTAGACAATACAGCTGCTCATTCTTGTAGAGTACACAAAAAAACACTCTTTGCTGTCTCCCTACCACACTCGTAAGAATAGCAATTGTAAAGGAAAAGCAATACAGACATGCATGCTGTGGGTGAAAACCAGATTGGCCTTCCTGCACCAACAGAGTCCAGAGAAGTAAATGAGAAGCAGGATTTCATCCTGTTTCTTTTGATACTGCCATCATCACTAAAGTGATTGTGGCTTTATAATGTACAGTGTTGTTCCAATACAATGTTTAGAATGCAGTCATCAAAATTCAAAAACAGTTACATTTCAGTTCATTAAAATAATGTTAAGTGAAAACAGTAGCATCTTAAACAGCAATTTGCGTACTCCTGTTGCAGATTTCCACAGGATGCTGCATTCACACACGGCATACATACGTACACACATTCACACACAGTATACTGTGTGTTCAAAGGCAGAGGTAAAACTTGCTGGAGCCTTCAAAATGCTACGTGCACCATATTTTGGTAACTCTGCACAGATGCTCTAGGTATGTACCATAGTTTCAATATTCAATTCTTTATCCATTAACCTGGCCAGACCATCTGGACACCTTAATGAAACTATTCATGAATATCAATCCTCTAATCAGCACATGAAATCTCATAGGTACTCACCCTGCAAACTGGGCACTGCCAGTGACTACTGCTGTCTCTAAGCCTGAACTCATCAGACAAACACTTGGAATGATACACACGAAAACACAGGTCACATATCAACACCTCTCCAGGCAAATGGCATTCAAAACAATACCAGTCATGATTTTCTGTTTCCCAGTCCTACAAAAAATACAAAATATTTTGGTATGACATTGTGTCAAAATCTGCAGGAACTAAGAACAAAATTGATATGTCTTGAAATCCAGCAGCAATTAGACATTATAAACATTTTAAGAAGTGTATAATGTTTAGAAAACAGGGGAAAACCTACACGCTTAAAGAGCTTCATCAATTTTAACCATCCTAACTCCAATGAATGCCAAGTTTTAGCTGTTTCAAGCGTCTGATTAGTAACAACGTGAGCTCTGTCCACCAGGAAAAGCGGGGTTGTTTTCTATCTTTGTGTAAAACACTTGTCCATCTCTCTGCATGAGACTACAAACAAAAGTTTGTGCACCTCAACAGACCGTACCTATTTCCTCGGACTATTGCCTCTTGTTTTGGTTGTTACAGTGTGTTTTCAACTGTAAGTTTACGAAAGGTGTTCCCTTCCAGTCTTTTCTCTCTTAAAACTGACAATTTTTTAGCATCAAAGTGTTGAGTTACAAGAAATAAATGAAATCGTGAACCTATTACTGCAAGAGATGTTTCTATAGAGCAATCCCAAACGCAATTCAAAGAATAGAAAATGTTTCGCTCGCAGTGCCCAACAGCACTGCGCTTATTCCTGAAACGTTCTGCAAAAGACAAAGGATATGGTTCTGCTGATGCACAGATGTTTTTAATACATTCTTCCTTGAAAATTCAGCCCCAACGGCTAAATTCTGACCTTTGAAACATGTGCACAAGCTTTGCTGAAGTAAACGAGAGCAGCATGCATATAATTTGGAGGCAGAATTTTGCTCTAGGAATCTATAGGACTAAAACCAGACAGAATTGCCAGTGGCCTCTGTTAAATGTTTGTTATCTGAAATGCCACACTTTGCTCTACACTTCGATGACAAGATAGCTGTCATATCCCAGATAAAACTCCCAATGCCTTTTCATGTCAAGTGTCACTTTTCAATGGTGCAGATCTCTTAAAAAATCTTCCCTATTCTTCGATAATTTATCTTTATAAAAATCTGATCAAACTAAACATCATCTGTTAGGGTGGATTTATCAGTTCCCGCTGACGGGACTGGCATTTGGGTGATTCTCATTTTTCTGCGCCTAGAAAATATGGTCATTTAAGCCCTTGCATGAGAGGCCTCCTCCAATGGAACAGCATAAGCGCTACGCTGAGGTGACACTTCCAGTCCCTTACGCTGAAGAGCATCTGTCATGTACATAATCGTCTGACCAGAGTCCCCATGAATGTAAGGGATTTAGGGACAGCCTCAAACGAGACGGTCTATCCTGAAGTTTACATACCAGCAATGTTGGGACTGCGGGTGCAGTAAGTTGATGGGGAAAAAACCCAACCAACAACTGTTAACCAATGATTTTTGAACTTAGCACTTTGCCCTCCTCTGTTGTTCAGATGAGCAGTGTATCTTGACTCTTCTATCATTTCTCCTAATTTGATTTTAGTAGCCAATTCTGCAGATCTCAGAAGGGTGTAACAGCAAATCTGACTACAAAGAACACATTTGCATTTCAACAGATCTTTCCTCTTCCACAAAATCCAGTAGCAGAGCTTTTTGGGAGACCTTTCCTTACAACACTTTAGAAACAACTAAAGATACTGCATTATTGATGGACTTGATTTGCCTGCAGACAGAACAATCTGGATGAAGCAGTGCTTTAGATTTCATTCCTATCAAAAGTAACACTCGTCTTCTTGATGAAACAAAACAAAACTAATCAGATGGCAGCAAAGGCCCAATTGAGCAAGAAAAAGATGCGGTTTTGATTAAACATCTATCCGAATAAAAAACAAATGGAGAAGACCCCAATAGGTCCCGGTTACTGAGAGAGTTCACCACAGCATCAGGATTCCAGCAGTCTTAGTTTTTACTTATTGGTATATTCCAGATATTCCATTGTTAGGAAATATGCTGGCAAAGAGATGTGGAATTTCCTAAACATACGGAAATATACTTGCTGGCAAGGCAAAGCATTCACTTAAGCCAGAACCCATGATGTTAAATAAAACAGCAGAAGAAGTTTCCTTCAGTATTCACACTGTAAAGTTTTGAGAACATCGTTATTTCTGAATATAATCAACACAGGTTTTTCACAGGAAAGCTTTTGAGTGTAATGCAGTATATTTAGTGCGTAAGCATATATCAAACATTCGTTTAAGCAATAGATTTTAAAAGTTAATAAAGAAAATAAAAAAGGTACATAGCCCTTGTGAACAACTACACTACAGACTTCAACAGCAAGGACAGAGGCACTAATTTTCCTCCAACAGCAATGAAATGTTATCGCTTCCTCTTGGTTTATTGTAAGTTGGAACGGGAGGAAAACGTGCTCCCAAATTACTGTGTGTTCTTTTTCATGCAGTAGAGACCAGATTCATTTAAACAGATCAAATTCTGGCTGCCAGTGCTCGGGGTAGGCCAGGTCAAAATTCTCCTCCAGCTGCAAACGCGGTTAAGTCTGCATCTACAGAACGCACCACCAGGTGTCATCAGCCCCTCCGCAAAGGACCGATTAAAGGGCAACCGCTGTAACAGCCTCTGGAACTGTAACGTGTGAATAACCACTGCCAGCCCCCAGGAGAGAGAAAAAATCATCGAACTACATACATACATAATGCAGACTAAACTCAGAATTGGCAGTGATATGGATGATGGTGGTGGTGGTTAATATAGCAAACTAAGCTATCCTAATGGAAGACAGAAACGTAATAGAAAATATGACAAGAATTCAAAACCACATAGTGCAAAAATTGTTCACCTTGTTTTTTGCTGCTGTCTGGGAAAAAGGCTGCATACCGTAGGCCTTTCAAAATAAAAACAAAACAAACTTTGTATCTATACTGTAAGCCATCCGATTATCAGGATATACACAAGGCTAGAAAGAATTCATGCACAGTGACCAGGAAATCAATCTGTTACTTCTAACATCTGGTTGCATACATTTCCTCCTGCATTTCTGGAATGCTACCTAATGCTTTCAGCACATTTTCACCGCTGCTTTAAAATACCCCATGTACTTATAGCATTAAAAGCTACCCAACACCCATCTTCTTCCCCATATACACACCCACCACCAGGCCAACTTAGAGTATCTTCAGGAATGGTAGCGATTATTAATTAATGCACTCTCTTTGATTCATAAACCTTCTGTGGGCACCTAAAAAAGATTTCTGTAACATCATTTACTGCATCAGGAGGGGTCCTACCAAAAACAAAGCAACATCTTCTTTGCTGATTCTTACCAAAGATTAAGCTATCGTTTTGTGGATAAAACTCACAGCCATCAATGGGTATAAAAGGTGATTTGTGTTCCCAGGGCTATGCGGAATGAAGGAAGGGATCTCCACCACAGGGACACGATTTGCCAATATCCTCGTTTCCTGATGGAGGGCAGGGAAAGCCTCTCGGGTCATGGTGCTGGCAGATGAAAGGAATCCTCTGCCAGCAGCGCCCGGCTGCCCAAGTTCAGCAGTTCAGCGGCACCCAGTGACTGTCCACAAGACCCAAGACAGAGTGGATTTGGCAGCAAAGTTGCATAGCTCAGATGTAACAGGAGGCCTTCCCCTTCATTTTACTCAGCTGCCCATAGCATCTGTAGATATATGCATCAGCCAGGCAGCAAATGTCTGTTTGGGGACTGTATTTAATAGCCAAAGAGCGATGCTCTGTTAAGCAGAGTGGGATCTTGCAGTGATATGGGTCACTCGTGGTCACTTGTTCTTTATATTCAAATCAGCCAAACATCCCATCATAAAGGTCACTTTGCATTGACACAGGGGGTTGCGGATTCTTAGTGCAACCAATTCAAAAATATGGCTTATTTTATGACTGGCATGAAAGCTTACTTGCAATTTGTCTGGAAGTAGGATATCTTAAAGCAAATAGATACATTTATTCTCTAAGTACAGAAAAACAACATGGGACAGAAAATGTCAGGCTATCCAGAACAACTGACAATTTAAATACAGATAAACCCAACAGAAAGGAATGAATCATCATGTCATAGCCTTTACTGTAGAATAAAATATATAGTTGTTGTCAAGGAAAGAATAATTTTAGTGCATAAAGAAAATGTCCATTATAATGCAAATGTACATGGAAAAGAAATGCTTACTCATTAGTAATGGAGATTTACTTAGCTGTAATTGAAATAGGGAATCTGTATGTTGGAGAACGTGACATCCTGCTGTACAATTAGCATACCATTAAGTAGGAGATGTGAAGCACACACTGACAGTAAAATTAACAGTAACTTAGAGGTCACAATTGAACTATTAGGTCACTTCCATACCTCAGCAAGCTCATAATTATCGTTAGAAAAAGATGTGAAAACAATTAGTAACTTTTTATTTTCCTACAAATGATGTGTAGGCATAGCACATGAAAACAATACGAACTCCGTTCTTAGACTCCATCTAAAAGAACCGCTTTGTCTTTTCATAATGCATATTCCATTAACACAGCTCATTTCTTACCTGTTAATCTGTTTTCTCCGAGTCCCTTAATGGTAGCCCAGATACTCGGTATTAAGTCACTCTACTATCAGGTGGAGAGAGGAAAAGGGAGGGAGGAAAAAGGCAAAACTCTATTCATGAAACTCCCCTTTATGGGAATTTGCTGGGTTCACACTGTTGAACTAGATTCCCCAAACCATCCAAATTATAGGCGTCCTTTGGACCCAAACAGTAAGCTAAAAAATAAGAAGGGTCACATAGATGGGAAAAACAATTGTAAGTCAGTTACCTCTTTGGCACATGTTTATTTATGGATAGTATACATACAGTTCTGTTGTCCTAAATTCAACATGACGCAAATGAAGGAAAGCATTTTCCATGGAGCTCGTGGTTCCCAGCATTTCCAGTGTGGCACACGTTCCATAGCAGCCTTAGTATTCTTTCTTTCTTGGGTGTTCTGTTTCAAGTGCTTGTCCAGAGCTTTCTTTGCTGCTTATGCCTGTGCTGCTGTAGTCTTTCTCTGTGCACTCACACACACAGAGCTCCTTCCAGATCACTGGATTTCCTCTTAGAACCACCTGTGTGTGAACTCATGGTCAGCCCTGTGTACTGCCCGTGCTTTAGCAGTCCCTAGAGCTCCAGCTGACTCTTGGATAAAGAATTTAAAACAGTGGTTTGTATTTAGTGCAAAGGACGAATAATAGCAGGCACACGGGAGATTTCACCCACCTTGCACTGTAACAACACCTGTGGGCTCTTACAGTGGTGAAATCTAGAACGGTAGCAAGGTCCATGCCAGCAGAAAGAAGTCACCTACAACACTTAACTATGTAAAAACAGTAACACTTGCATGCTACATCTACTTCAAGACATTTTCAAATCACCAACCATCAACTTTAGTGTACTTTTTCCTACTTCATAACGCTTCAGAAAGCTAAAGAGGATCTAAATGAATTAATTCCTACAATTTCGCAGATTCCCACTGCTTCTGACATCTAATGAGACAGGCCACGCTCAATTTAAAGATAACATTTCTGAGGTAAATGTTCTGGACTCTGGTATTTTAGGATTTGGGGTCAGCCATAAGGAACATTTCTTTCTCCATCAGCTTTAACATCAGAGTTCTTTCAATTTTCACATCTTCAGCTAAGAGGAGCCTTTAAAATCTTGGATTCTGTGCTTTCTTTGTTGGCTTTTAGCAACTTCACTGGAACCCAAAAAAGTTGACTCCAAGAGGAAGACTAGCAGATGGAAGAAATTGATAGAAATTGCCTCCCACAAGAATCACACATTATTTTTTCACATCTTTATTTCTGCTTTACTTCTGCAACCTGCATCCTTCATCGCCTGCTGTTGGGAAGTAACTCCTATCTTCTGTACACGGTCTTTCATATTCCTTTCATATTCAACTTTCTGCTGAAAATGAACAGTCTCTACTATAATAACAAGCAGTGGTGCTGCATTTTAGCACGGGTGTCTCTACCATACCACCACTCTTCTCTGGTATCCACGTCCTCTCCTTAAAGGGTCTCAGAGTGTGCCCCCGTCCTCATTAAACAAAGCAGCACCTATTAATTTCTAAAGACATTCCTTTCTGCCTTTTTATCAGATCGTGTCTGTTCCGATCAAACCTTTCTTGAGTAGACGTGAGCTTTTACTATAGACACTTGTAAAACCTTTGCAGTGGATTTTGCAGTCATTATGACTCACAAGTATAACCAACTGCTGTGGGGATGCGCTACCTGTGCGCACGCCTGTTCTTCAGTACAAAACCTGAAGGGAAAGCTTCTTCCTTTTGTATTTGCTTAAAGAGCTGCTGCTGCACTCTTGAATTATTTGTCTGATCATCAACACTACTCTCAAAGTGTAAACATCAGAATCTATGCTCCGTACAAAAGGCAGACTGAAACAGGATCAGACAAGCAGTTTCAAGAGCCCTGGGAAACAGCAGAAATGCTAAACCACACTCAGCTTCGAAACAGCTCCCCTTGCTTTTGCAGTGCTGCTGAACTTCCAGGTAGCCGCCACTGTGTACTAACAGGAGTTCTACAAAATGCAGCTTTTTATCTGTAGAGCTGGACAGACTGGAGCCTTATGCCTTTTTTTTTCCAAGAGGAAGACCAGCATGTGCATCTTGCACGTGCACGCGGGCCTCCTTTTTCCACAGCCTGTACCTCAGTTGGTACAGCAGCTAGTAAGAAATCTTCAGCTTATTATAGATCTCTGGCAGACGTATCGGTTTTCACTCAGATAGTAGCATGCATCGAATACTACCTGGGTCGAACAAACATACTGTGTCATGGAACACCATTCCCAGTATTTTTTCAGGCGCAGTGGGGACACTGTGTATGTTTTTCGCCAGAGGTCCTAGCCTGCTGTGAGGGCAGTCCTCCTCATGCCCTTTTGGTCAACCTTCTCTTCATGCTACAACAAACCTGGCTCCATCTATTCCTTAGTGAGCATAAAAACGCCTGTAAACTTGTTTTCAGTTGCCCCTGAATCTGCTTTATATCTTTTCATCAGAATGACAGGTTAGCCTCTGAACTGAGGAAGACATGATTAATTCTTCGATTGCTCAGAAGACTTAACTCCATCTTTCCAGCAGGTAGGTGATGAGCTGGCTGTTTAGAAAAGTATTTCTCTTTTTTCATTGCTGTAGAGGATCCATAGTTGATCAGGATGATTGCTGTACAATGACAAAGTTTCTTAAATCATCCCATGTTTAACACGTAATGCTAGAATCATGCACTAGAGCAAACTCAGCATCAAAATAAGCTCATTTTCTCCCCAGCAGTTTCCCTGTGTATGTGTTTACTAGATACACTGCCTCCTGCTTTGCATCTACTTTTTTCCCTACTGCTTTTTTTCCCCCTACTACTCACAAAAGCGCTCAGCAAATAAACAAGCATCCATTTCTCCTTCAAAGCCAAAAAGACCTCAGCTTCTAGAATCCCTTTATGAACATTATTTCACTTGATATTCTCCTTGCTCTTCTAGAAAACTACCACAGCAGGCAGCTACAACGATGTGTGCTTTTACAGACAGGATAAGCTGTCCAGTGCAAATCGGCTGCCTTCATAGATCCTTTACTTTGATGACCTGGGCTTGATCTTTAAAATGTATTTCCATAACCTGACTGCATAGGACACTTGGTAGGTACTCCTTACTCACACTTTATCGCAAAGAAATCCAACGCAATTCCGAGTTCATACGTCCTCATGACCTCGCAGGCATCTTGCTTAACTCAAAGCATGCTTATTTAGTTAGTTGTGTGTTTGTTTATTACAGCCAGGATTTCAATAGCACTGGCAATTATCTGGGTTATTTTTAACATTATTTTTAATTTATCTGATTTTAGAAATCAGTTCTATTTTAAAGAGAACCAATTCAAACCCATCAGTCAAGAGACAACCTAAAACCTCCTGCTCTGCAGTGCATGTTAAACATGAACAGATTTATAGGCTTGTGATAATCTATTTCCATTTTCTTCACTGATAACTGCTTCCTCTTCTGATGCACTGATGCCAGATGACTCAGGTTCTGCAGTGAACTCCAGAGCCTCTCAGAACACCTCTGGCTTTCTTTCGCTGCGTTTAATCTGCAAGCTTACGTTTGGGTTAACTAATTTATTGCCAGCTTGTCTTAGAAGTTTTCTGCTTGCAGCAGACTCTACCGAAGTATTTGCTGGATTTCTGCCAAGACAGGTAGATCTGTATTCCCTCCCCTACCTTGTAGTTATGTACTGGACAATCCAGGGTGATCAGGCTCTGAAGCCCAGAGCCAGACTCTAGCTCCATGAGCCAAAGAAGTGAAGTTTTTCGAGAAGTGTGGTAGCACAGCAGCAGCCAAAATGACTGCTAAACCCGCACTTATCTTCTGAGCCTAGGAGCTGTGCTCCTGAAGTACCAAATAATCTCAGCTTCTCTCCCAAGATGATCATGTTTCAGTAGCAGTACTCCACATCATAGAAAGAAAATGACTCCAGAACATTTTTTTTCTTTCTTCCTTCCTTTCTTCATGTGCCAAACGAGTTCAAGGTTAATAGAAACTTTCAGTTTATCTCTTCAGAAACTAGTTTGGAGGCTATTTTTATTACTGGGAAAAATCAGTGATGAAGTATTTATAAGGTGCAATGCCTTTTACATCCACATCGTGTATGTGAAGGTTTTGTTTCCCTAGAAAGAAGATGAATCCAGATAAAAAAGAAACCTTCTCTTTGCTTGCAGTTCCAAATCAGTTTCCAAGAAGAAAAACTGTGTACAAGAAAGGTCTCCCTGCCCTTTTCTTTCCTAAAATAGGTTTAAATTGTTTTTATGGCCTTATTTTCTTCATGGAATCTTGCACTGGTTTTCTAGGTTGATGTCTCCACACAGACAAACATTGTATGTGAACACAGTCTGCTTCAACATCAGAACTCACTGTCCATGTCCTGTGTATCTTAGCTGTGGCTGGGACTGTTTCACCTGTCCGTGATAAAGTCATGAGGGCTGCATTTCTTCTGAAAGAAGGCATTTCAATCACTGACCAACAGGACATCATAACAGAAGAGTCAAAACAGTTCCCAGAGATGCAGAGCTATTAGAACTCAATGAAGTTAATAAAAACAACACTACTAGGTCAGGGTTGGCGTAACAGCAGTGGAAAAACCCAAGGTGCGTATTTTCAGAACAAACTCAAGATGGACTGAGCTGTGTCATCTAGCCCATGAGCATAATGCAAATCCCATGATGGAATATTTATACAGACTAGATCACCTTATTTAGTTCAAACCAGTAAGCAAATTACTCTTCAAAACACCCTTTCGATCAGAAAAGGCATTTTTTGTGACATCTGTGCACAACATCATCAATATCTCGACTCCAGGGCTGTGAGTGAAAGCGTCAAAGAACACAGCCTTGTACTAAAAGTCAAGTTGGCAAAGCTGGGAGAGGTAAGTGAAGATGCTGATGAGGTTGTTCTACCAGTTTAAAAGAGGTCTCATCTCTTAGGTATGCAGTAAGTTGGACTCTACCACTGTCTTTGGTAATAGGAAAATCCTCCTGTGTGAGCAACTTTTCTAACGGATGAAAAGTAAGGATGAGCAGAAGAGAAGGAAGAAATATTCCTGAACAGATGCAAAGGGAAAACCAGGACTGGTAAAGGAATGCGAAGAAAGGTTCAGGATTCTTAACCTATCTGGATACAGCAAGAGTCTCTAGAAGAGCAGTGAGGAGATTCTCATGAACTCCACACTAACAGACATAATGCAAAGACAAAGAAAGGTCTTGGCTCTAATACAGCGAGAACTGATCGCCCACAAGGTGGAAGTTCAGAACTGTAATTTGTTTTCCAAGGACAAAACAGTCTATGCTTTGATTTGGCCATGTGAAAATACTTGGTTTCCTGAACTGTCACAAATCCACATCAGGATGCTACACCAGTGGACACTAATTCTGGGTTATCACTAAGCAGACTTTTAACCCAAAATTTAGTTTGTGACAATAACTAGAAAAAAAGTTTAAAGAATCACTGTTTTGTGCACACAGATGGTTTACATGGGGCAGTATCTTGGCAAGATAAACTCTGAATGATGGAACTTAAAGGATGGAAAGACAGAAAAGAAAGACTCAAAGAGTTCCTAGAAGGTAATTTCCATTGAGTGCCCTTGTGTGACCAAACTGCTACATGGCCTGAGCCTCAAAGTCCTCCTCATTCTCTCACTCCGATGTCGAATAAGAGATGGAAGCCCATCTGAACTTTTCTCATGCACAGGATCATTCACTGTCTCTTTGCATCAGTGACTCACCAAATGTACAGAATGCTTGTACCGTCATAGTAACTATCAATCTACACGGAATGCTGCAGCCTGGAAAACCCTCAATTCGCTGCAGTATGTGAGTAACAGGAGCTATCATGGTTTGGGCTCTGGTTTTGGATCACTGAAGTCAGAAAGACCTTCGGATTAAAGGCCCTGTAGATGGGTAAGACAAATGGAGAATATTTTAAACACTGAAGGGAATTTCTCTTCCTTTGGTGAGACACGTTCTTTCTCTTTGAGCTTTCTAGTTAGTTGTAAAAGCTTTCATGATGAAGACACTGGCTGTCACTATCACTGTTTCATATTATCCTTCTGCTCTGAACTGAACTGAATGGGATGCACATTAAAACCCTTCTTCAACCTAGTTAATTAGAAGCCCCCAGCTTGCTAGCTTTAACTGGTAGCTATGTAGGTTGGTTTTGGGTTTGTTTTGTTGTTTTTTCTTAATTTAAAGTGTATTTTATTTACCAGAATGATTCAAACCCTCACAGTGGCCATTCTTAAGCTTTTTACAATTATCTTCATATTTATAGAGACTTAAGATGACAGAGGCAGTTCAAAAAACAGCTTCTGGCTACCAGTACTGACCTAGCATGGAAAAATCAATATAATTACAAAAGCAATTAAGTGTGGCAAGTAAGGAACCAAGCCTGTGCTCAACCTCAAGCAATTCAGATTAGCACAAACAAAACAGCCAAAACACTCCTTTCCCATAGATTGATCCCAGCAAAATTGAACACGCAATAAATCAAATGGCAGTAATCACTGGGTGTGTGCCCAAGGTCACTGGGGTTAACAAAATCGCCTTCAAAACTCACAGTGCTGGCAGTGGGTTACACCAAAGGTTAAAATGATGGGAAAGCGCACAGAGGGAAGAGATGGATTATTTAAGCAGCTTTGAGACTTGAAAGTATTTGGAGTCATTTTGAGCATCGACTGGTATGACATAAAATTCGAGAAAATCCCCGGCAATGAGTTAGCAAGTTATGAATACACGGGTGTGTTGGAGAAGAGCCCGTTCTACTTCCAGCGTTCAGTGAAAACAGCAATGCAAACTAACAGACCCTCCCAAAGGCATGCTGTCTACTAAACTGCACTAAACCATCTTTAGAGGGAAGAGAGGGAGAGGCAATACTTTAGATAAACTTGACAGTAACCCCCGAACTCAGGCATAACCAGCCAGAAAAGCTTCTGGCTCTTTCTATAATGTTCAGAAAACAGAACTTCCTGGAAGAGTAACTTCTCGAAAACGTAATGACTTTGCATGTATTTTCTCAGGAAAGAAATAGCTCAATGTACCTTAACTAAGTGTGAAGCCTCTCTTCACATCTCATTAGAGAATCTGGCCACTGTGAACAGACTCAAGCCACTGCAGTGCCATGAGATATGTCGCGTTCAGTTGCGAACAATGAACCCATGTTACTAACATATTTCCATTTCAGAAGAGCACGATACAGTTTGGCTTTATGAACACATGTAAATTGAAATTATATATTCATAATGCCTCTCTCTGGGTCAGTGCAGTTTTATGACTTTAATCATGAGGAGGAGAATTAGGACATTAAATGCTCAAAATAGCTCCGTGCACACAATCTGTAGAAAAAAATCACAGAATATGTAAATGAGTAAGATAAACTAACTCTAAGAACCGTATCAAACCCCCCACAAAGCTACGTAACAGTGGTGCTTCGATTTGATTCTTCCATGGGGATTAGACTGAGCAGTATTTTAGACAGATAAAAGTATACAAAAATCATGGCATAGCTGAAAATACAAATTAAATGGTAAATAGATCCAAGAGTTTTTTTCTTCAAGAATTACCTTCCCATTCTATTTACTGACTGCACTGAAAACAGTTAAAAACACTGATTTGCAAATGTTTTCTAAGTGCAAACAACAAGTAGATTTCTTTTGCATTAACAATAAATGTCAGTTCCACAAGTTCTATGAAAAACAGGAAAAAAGCATTTAGAAAGGAAAAGTAAACTTCCATTACCAGATTTCAGGCCTACCATTTCCCTTGCAAGAAAAGAAGCTGCAGAGATTTTGCTGAATTGCATAATGATGGCATCAACAAACAGTGGAAATGCAAAATTCCTAACTAAAATCCTGGATGAAAATGGAAAATATTATCTTCTTTCAATTACTTTGTGCCAAGGGCATTGATCAGCTGCAAGATGAGAAAGCCTGTAAGATGAGAACACGTTTTGAAAATGTGCAAGACATCTGCATAGATGGCAAATGAGCAAACACAACGAATACCTGCACAGTCCCCAAGAGAGAAGTTCGTGTATAGGCACCAACCCTAAAACACCCAGTTCCAATGCAGCTACTTTGACATCTGAATCCATACTTTAAATTTAGTAGGTTATATAAAACTATTTCTCCTACAAGAATCTGAGCAAAACAAGAACAGTTTGATACTCTTCTAAACCTGAACATTCTTCTCCCCATTTTTTCAGCATCTTTCTTTTTGCGAGTTGTCCATCTGGAAGGGACTCCTGATGTCCTCCAACTATTTTATCTTTGCATCGCAGTTTGTTCTTCTGAATGGTATCTCTAGATACATGAGGCTTTGCTTTGTTTCTTCCCCCACAGCTTCAACGTACTGACAGAACAATGATAGCAAAGTGGCATAAAATCTTTAACGAAGTCCTCTAAAGGCTACGAGTAACCCTGTCAGAGACTGTGTCCCTTCTGCATAGATCCAGCATTCTGCCAACATACTGGATGGGGAAACCTTGGGAAACATATAAGTAAGTGTCACAAACTCTCACGGATCTTTTCCAAAGAGAGCTGTGTTTTCATGGTCTGTAAACTCAATTGTTGTTACCATTTAGCAATCGGCCCACACTCTGATTGAAATAAGTATTTCCGGGCCTCACAGCAGCCTCTACTCAGGCGTCTACATAAGTAGCTGATACAGGCGCTCACCTCAGTTCTTCAGCCCCATCAGTTATTCATTTACTTGAATACAGATTTAAAATGCTAATATTTAGAATCAAAACTTCAAATATTTAAGGAAAGATCAATCAAACACTGAAATAAAAACCTGCTAACTCCTTGAAACAGCTGGTTTTTACTGACTTCCACAGTAGTGCCAGGAAACAATCTATAATCCAAGGCCAGTCTTGTACTGTCAATAGGTAGTGGATGAGTTCTCAAGTCAGTTTTCATACTATGAGCTTTCTAAGTTCCTTTAGTACCAGTGAAGCGTAGCACCAGTACCAAGTTTGACAATTGGGTTTAGGGTCTGCCTTAAGTGCTAATGTTTGATGACCCTGAAATCCCTTTCCCAATATTAATAGCTCTACTTTATAGAGTTCTATCTCCTACAAGTGGGCTTTTGAAAGACTTCTGCCTGTTTGTCCTGACTGTAACTCCAGTTCATGCCGCAAGTCAGTAGCCTATCTGAGCAGTACTGAATTACAAAGAACTACAAACCGCATCTTGATCAACTGCAGACAAACTACCAGTGTATCTGGTGTAAAGAACATACAAAACTTCATGGGTTTCCACCAGTTGCTGGAGAAAGGAAAATACCTGATGTTGAGTGATGACAATGACGGTTTGTTAATTACTAATTTTTTTTTAATAAAAGTACAAAATAAATTACACAGAGTGTAAAGTGTTTTACTTCCCCTGTCTGTAGCGTTTGGTTTCAGTATTATGATCAAGAAGCTGGACGTTAGGCTTGGATCAGAAGCTGATTCCTATTTTTGCATAGAAATGTTAAGTCAAGTCTGCACTGGTGTTCTGAACAACTGAGATGGTCATCAGACACGGACACAGCACAAAGCATCAGCGATGAGCAGTTCATGCTGCAAATACAGTCAATACTTCTAGCCAAAGGGCTATTCATAATGTGACTTAAGCAGCACCTTCTGTCAAGTCAGAAAACTTTGCATTCTGATATAAAGTACTTAATTCTAACGACTCACTAGAATTTACATGCTGGTTATTTGAGTTTAGTAAGACAAATGCTTCTAAGAGGCAGAAACATCTGTTGAATGACTATTTAAGAATTGGCTATCACGAGGCATTTCAATTTCTTTTTTTTTTCTCTTAGTAATAGAGGAAATAAACACTGAATACTTGGGATACCTACAGATGTCATGGTGAGTCTACACATTAACTTCACCTCTAACGGATAAAACCTAGCAGATAAACACCTAACACAGATAAAACCGACATAAGAACAATCTAAAAGAGTGAAGGTGGAATTCTGAAATGTTTACTCCCAGGGAGAACAGTCAAAACAAACCTACATACGCTTTCAAAGCTCCCCTGAGGGTTTCTAATGAAATTAGAATGAGAATCTTCACAGTGGCGTACTGTACATTAAAAATGCATTCCAATACTTGGAATTAGTGTAACTGGGATCATTTTAACCACAATGTTTTCTATTATGGATACTGCTTGTTTCCACTTTTACTGCTCTCACTTAAAAAAAGAAATAATAATCTGTTGCTTCATCTTAAGGACCTTAAATAATGGAACGAGCATTTCTCTGGGCTTCAGAATTTCTTTTCCTGCAAAGGTTTTTTTTTGCTTTTCCTCACAATTGAAGTTATTAGCAAGGTCTGAGATAATGTCCATGGCACCAGTATTTAATGCAATTTATATTCCAAAGAAACGGTTTCTAGTTTAAATATTTTAAAGCTTTGTCACACTATTTTAATTACAAAACCAAGGTACTGTAAATACTGAGACTGTAGTTCTGAACGAGGCACAGCTATTGTGCCAGATTTTTCCTAGTCTGGGGTACTGTTCTCGGATAACTCTGTGAGTGCATCCTATCCCACAAATGAATGGTTAAAGAAAACAGGCTTTTCTTCCTTTCACTTAACATTCAACTGTCTACCTCGATTTAAATATCTGCAGTATCTGGATGACTGTAACTAATTTGATAAGAAAATCCTTCCTAATGAATGCCCTGACGTTCAGAAATCTGATCAGAACACAGCTTTTCATGGATGTTTATGTATGCATGTATAACATCTTGTTGCAATTTTGAAAGGGAGGACTTCCTCAGACTCAGATTAGAGCAAGATTAATCAAAAAGTATTTTCTTTTTTTAAAAAATAAGTGCCTTTGGGATTCGAGGATATTTGAGGATTTCAAGTAATACCAATAATATTAGTGTCTTCAGTACAGCTGCAGAAGAGAATACTACATAAAGTGAGGGAGGAATGTATGAGGGACTTCCCCAGTGTTCCATAGCAGAAAACTCAGAACTTGAGTAGAAAGAGCCTCTATGGAATAAAAAAGGTTAAAAACGTTTAAGAGAACATTACTTCTCTGCTCACAAGCACCAACAGAGCATCTTTAAATAACTATAAACAGAAATTAAAACAAGTTGCATGCTAAGATAGCAGAAATGGTGATTTATTTTCTCAAAGACATTATACTCACAATCTCATCTCCTGGCAACCAATATCCTTCTTGCTCAATACCAGCTTTTGACCCTTTACACCCCACTGTCAGGGTTTCAACAATCAGACCATCCTTGACTGCTAAGCTCAGCTGACGTGTGGTTTCTTTTGGATGCATACCATGGACTCGAGACATATACCTGCAAGAAAAGCACAAAAGACTTTAAGTGCTCATGTTGGACTGTAAAAGGCCTCAGCAAAATAATTACTTAAAGTAATACCCAGTCTAAGCTTTAGGGTGGTTTTGAATCATGAAAACTTACAGAATTTTCTCTTTTGTTCCAAATACTGTTTTTTCCCATGGAATTTACAATGTACACACTTAGACAAGTAGTAGCACGCTACTCTTCTACCACAAACAACACCACAGCCCAAAACTACCACGCACACTGTTTGGGCTTGTCTTTGCTAAGCTTCCACATCTATTTGTGTCCCTTAAGAGACTTCTCTGAATAAACTCAAACTTGCACTTCTGTAATGCTCCCTGCTGCATATATACTACAGAATGAGGCTGGAGATGTGCCAAGGCGTCTATGTGATGTTTGTGAGTACAACATATATTTAAAAAATGTGAAAATTATGCATCACATGTGAAGACCCGACCACTAGGCTGACAGGACAGAGTGTTTTTCCTCCTTCTCTTTAGATAGCAACGATGATCACATTACGATGAACTGCGCTGGTGAGAACAAACCATACACGATCTAACCTGACACAACACTACAGACTGGGAGAAGAGTGGCTGGAAAGCTGCCTGGTGAAAAGGGGCCTGGAGTATTGGTTGACAGCTGACTAAATCAGAACCAGCGGTGTGCTCAGGTGGCCAAGAATGCAAATGATATCCTGGCTTACATCAGAAATTGTGTGGCCAACAGCCGTACTCAGCAGGCCTTGAGGAATGTCTTCAGTTTTGGGCATCTCGATACAAGAAAGACATTGAGGTACTGAAGCTAGTCCAAAGAAGGCTGCTCAAGGATCTGGAAAACAAACCTTAAAAGGAGCAGCTGAGGGAGCTGGAAATGTTTAGTCCGAAGAGAAGGTGGCTGAGGAGAGACCTTATTGCTGTCTACAACTACCTGGAATAAGGCTGTAGAGAAGTGTGTGTTGATGTCTTCTCACAGGTCCCAAGTGATAGGGCAAGAGGAAACGGCATCAAGTTGCAGCAGGAGAAGTTCAGGTCAGATATTAGGAAAACATTATGTATTGAAAAGGTCACAAGGCTTTGGTACCAGCTTCTCAGGGTGGTGACTGTGTTTCCATCCCTAGATGTGTTTAAAGGTCATGTAGATATGGTGCTTTAGGACATGGCTTGGTGGTGGGCTTAGAAGAGTCAGGTTAGTGGTTAGACTCAATGACATGAAAAGTCTTTTCCAACCTAAACACTTGAGTGACCCTGTGATTCCAAACTGTGCATACATATGAGATTCAGTTGTGTAATCATAGAATCAATAGGGACTGGAAGGGACCTCAAAAGATCATCTAGTTCAATCCTCCTGCCACAGCAGGATCACCCAGACCAAGTCACACAGGAACAGATCCAGGTGGGTCTTGAACGTCTCCAGAGGAGACTCCACAATCCCCCTGAGCAGCCTGTTCCAATGTTCCGGTACCCTCACGGGGAAGAAGGTCCTTCTGATATTGATAGGGAACCTCCTCTGTTCCAGCTGGCACCCATTGCCCCTTGTCCTATCACCAGATGACCCTGAGAAGAGCCTGGCTCCATCCTCCTGACACCCACTACCTCACATATTTAAAGACATGAATGAGGTCCCCCCTCAGCCTCCTCTTGCCAAAGCTCAGGAGCCCCAGCTCCCTCAGCCTTTCCTCATAAGGGAGCTGATCTACTTCCTTTATCATCTTCATTGCTCTATGCTGGACCTCTACCAAGTACAATTTACTTCTAGACCGACACTAAATATTATCTTGGAGTAAACAACATAAAATGCTCTTCCCTCAAATGAAGATGACCTCCCTATTTTAAGATCATTAAACTTCAGATTTTTATTTAGCAGAATTCCAAGAACATATCTATGACTCACTGCACATGGAGAAGTGCAGAGAGCTGCAATCGCATGCAATCAGCAGATAAGAGAATCAACTTGAAACCAATCCTTTTGTGAGTGTATTTTTCTAGTTACAGTTCTTGTGCAGCGTTAACTGAATTTCTATCCCTTTTGGTTTCTCCTGGTACTCTGTCTTTACCTGTCTCCTAGGAGAGACATCTGTAATTTGCCTGCTTTAAGACAAAGCTGTCAGCTATGCTATCCTCTATTTCATGCTTCATAATGATTTCCAGCAACCAAGATTCTTTTGTGACTGTCATCACAAACATCTTCACAAAAATTGTAATTATTATCAGGAGGAAACTTGAGGAAAAGTCATTTTCAAGCTAGGCATTACATGAAAAAGAGAAAGAAGGGTTGCAGCAGCTCAAGCACAGCTGATGTTAATGCCTTAGAACTTAGGAACTTGAAATAAGGGATGAAGACCACTCTAGTGGTCATTTCTTCAATTAACCCTTCTCTTTGAAGACTTCCTTTTTAATCCTTTTATTGTGGATGCAGAAAGGTCTTTTCCAGTCCTGCAGTCCTTCTGAACCTTTAGCTGGAGCTGATTTGGGCTAATCCACTATTTTTGTTTTGCTCTAAAGGAAACCCAATGCATATAATCATACAGTAATTTCAGACTGGGTATGTATTTGTGGAGTAAATGATAGAATAATCAGAGAAATGCAGGGCATTTATAAATGTCTGCCTGGTAACAAAGTCGTTTACACAAATGCAGTGTGTTTGCACCATCTCGGGAGTCTTTTTAAGGTAAAAACATCGACAGGCTGCCATTTACTGTATTCTACGATATCTGCCACAACAAGGTCCAAGACTGGTTAGTTTGTGCATGATACCACTTCATAAAAGTCATCATAAATGAAACTGAAGTAAAGAACAAACTTCTGTGACAGTGCAGGCTAATATATATGTGTGACTCTTTTGCTGGCTAGCCAAAAGGACTGAGGAACTAGCAATGACTCAGAAGATAGGCCTTTCACTCAGTTCTGCATCACACTGGGTGGATCATCTGCCCAACTGAATCTCTGTTTCTGCAGAAAAGAAAACTCAACGTGAGACTCTGTTCAAGGAACGTTTAACACTGCAAATGAGTTTTCCAAGTTTTCCAAATTTCCAGGGGGTGATAAGCAGGCAGAGACTGAAATCTATCATTTTGCTTTCAACCAGAGTGCAGGTGAATGCTGTTAGTTTGCTGCGGCAGTATGGAATGACACTTTGAAACTGCCTGAAACAGGCAAAACAACTAATTTGTTTAGATAGTCATGTAACTTGCATTTCACGGCTGTGCACAACGGCCCAGATTTAAGCAAACACAACTACTAAGTGCAAATTATCTTTGTCAATATGTACTGACTTTATTCGTTCTTCTGCAGAGTTCCATTTTGACTCTGTACTAACAGCGTCCCCATTGCAGCCACAGAATTCGCGTCTTCTTCAATGTCTTCAAGAATTTAACATGTCTCGAAATGCACAGCACAGGAACTGACTTATCATTCTTCCCATTTCACTGAGAGAATAAATGAGGCACTGAGCAAGAGAATGACTCCCCTATGCCTATACAGCAGGTTGCTATAGTGCGAGGACAGAAACGAAGTGTTAACTCGGTGCCAGAACATTCAGAGCATCCTGCTGAAGACACCATGTATTTTGCACTGCAGATGCAAACAGAGAAACACCGTACAACAGACCTCCTGAATGTAAGCTACACGTCTTGTGCTTATTTCTCACATCTCTGAAGAGATATATAATACAGACCAAAAAGTCTTAAACCCAGTCTAATCAGCTAAGAGGTTTACCCTGCCTATTTCAGCAGCACAAGGCTCAGAATCTCCCATTACTCAATTCCCATCTGTGTTCTCAAGCAGAGTGAAAGCACTGCCACCAGCTAAACAATCTCCTCATTTTCTTCATCTGTAAATGGGGAGTAATAAATCCCCAGTGGCTTTTTGAAGAATGCTTTAGTCCATGTCCAGACTCTGCAGTCTGGAGATACATAAGGACTGTGTCTTCCATTTTTTAAATAAAAAGCTATCAGCTTTCACAGGAAACCACACACATGCTGAGAGAACGTTTTTAGCATGTTATTCGGAGAGCAGAACTGCCATTAGGAAAGGGCCCTCTCCCCCCAAATTTTTACTTATGTTAAAATCTGTGAAATGTACATGGCTAGATATTCACAAAGACCACGAGCCAACACCGGTAGGGTGTGGATGAAATCCTGTCTTGATTCTTTTCAGACAGAAGGACAGCAGCTAGACTAAGAAGTGATTAAGGCACCGCACTTGAATTAGAGGACAGTTAGAGTTCTTTCACAATGAAATGTGAAAAACTGTCACAACATCTGAAATATGCTGGAAGCACCAAGTAAGTTCAACTCCAGCCTAGAGACAGTAAGCATGATGCTTGAAGGACTAACTACCACATCAAACTCGTTACTGGATTAGGGAAAAACAATGTTCAAACGCTTTGTGCAGAAGTGACACAACTAATCCAGGAAGTGCGGGACTCTGTCTGGCACCGCGTGTGCTGCAACATCTGGCACCACAAAGTTAAAAAACAAGTAATAGCGGTAAGGCAATCCCTCGCTGCTGTTCTTAACAGCCTTTCCTCGGACACAGGATGCTGAGGCAGTACTGGTCTGTTATGCCCAGTCCTCCGTATCAACAGATGGGAAAGGTAAAACAATTGCTGTTACCGCTGTCGTGCAGCGCGCCACAAGACTTAGAGCCAATACACTTTCGTACGGGTTAGAATACGGCACAGAGACGCAGTAAAATCCCCTCCATCAGCACCAGCCCTAATCAGATACAGGGCTGAAACAATCATCTCAAAATAGAACTGAACTGTGCTAATCCCTACTATATAAAATGAGGGTTGGTCTGGTGAACAGAGGAGGTTTGGTCGGGTAATCTGCATGTTAAATTCCTGATCTCACCAAACGAGGCTGCCTGTCTGCGGGATACAGAAGCAACTGCACTGCTGCTCAATCCTGCAGTAGTTCCGGGTCAGTGTTTTCTCCATTTATAAACTGGCAGTGCAAAACTTGACATCAGCACTCAAGAATCTAGCAAATCTAGCAAAACTGCGGTTTTTGCACTCAACTCCTAAGTGCCTACTAAAGCAGTTTAATTTTTGCAAAAACACTTGGAAAGCAAAGGATAAAAATCTTTAGCATCTAAGTTGTTCATTACCAGGCTGAAACAAATCTCAGCGTTGTCACACCATCAGCTGTGTCTGTGAGAGTGCTGGCCTTCAGGAACAAGATCCTGTCAGCTGAATCAGGTAAATGCACACATGAGCACAACAACAGAGCACACTCATTAGCAGATTTGTAGGTGAATACGTACGTGCACGCTCATTCGTATTTAGCACACAAGATACCAAAAAATGTGAAACAACAATTTTAAACTTATTTTGGGCTGCAGGTGAACAATAGTAATGTCTTTTCAAATTCAGCAACAATAAAATACAACAACTACAAGTCTTCTTTCTAGACATCTTGTTATTCATTCCAAAACCTTGATCACCTCTCAGACACCACACAGGACAGGTCAACGTGAGGATATGGGTAGTTCTCACAGGACTCACTGCATCCAGGAGCCACACAGCCATCTGCTGCACATCCCACCTAGGCTACATTGGACTGGTAGGCAAGGGAACCCAGTATGTGCCCTTCCTCCTTTCAACAAATGGCAAAGCTCCTGTAACTCATGCCACTGCCAAGTGACAACTGGACCTTGCCACGTCCCTTTGCTAAACAAAACTGGACTACAGGAGTACACTAATCTACTTCTAAATCTCTTGCCTGCAGAATATGCAGGAGAGATTACAGAAGCACTTAAGTCTGGCACCGTATGAGCAACTCACGCTAAAACTTCAAAACCTTCAAAATTTTCTCCAGCTGGCCAGTGTTCAGCACATCTTTCTTGGAAAACCGACATGGAATACATGTGCTTCATAACAGACCTGAAATCTCAAGAAAAAGGTTTGTTTTGATCTAAGGGGTGTGGAGGAAGCAGACTCCAAAGCTGCAATCACCATGGGAGCAAAACAGACACAAACGTAGCTGGCACTCCACAGAGGATCAGATGGTGAACTTTTCACCCACAGCTGTCGCACAGCTCACAACTCCTGCTTGCTGCTGTGCAAGACACAACATGAAACTGAACCCTGTCCCAAACAGCTTTATATACATGGCACATAATACTGCATGCATGTAGCCAGCTCTGGTCCCAAACTGTCTTCTTGAAGGTAACGGTGGTCTACTGAGATGCAGCAAATGGTTTAACACGGGCACAGTTCTCCTGTGGCCCGAGAAACAAAACTGGCTGAGGAAGAAAGGAACTAAGGTTGCTGAGGATGGACCATTGACACAGGCATATAAAATAAATAGAAAACATAAACCCCAGTTTTGCTGCGCTCATATAGAATTGCATTTTCAGCCACCTGAATTCATCACAAGGAAAATACTGGAATAAAATTTTCTGTAAAAGACTAAAGGAAAGAGCTGCCTTATATAAAACACAGAAGTGTGACAAGTGTAGGTAGATGCTAATTTTAGTAGCAAACACTGTAATCTTGGTCTGATCAATTATCTCTGTCTACACTGGATGCCTCCGCCCTGCAGAATGCGAAGGGAAGTGGCTGAGAAACTCATCCAGGAAGAAAGAGGTCTTTGGCTTTTCTTGTATGCACAGCCCATCTCACGATTGTGATCTGATAAAATACTGCATATCCCATTAAACTCAACTGAAAGACTGCCATTAATTTTCAGTGTTACCTACAGATATATAAAAGTGTCCTAGATTCAGGGACAGACCTTAAGGAATAATACATAAAGTAGAAGGAAAGCAGCCAAGAATCTATTCTGAGTTTTAGACAGTGTTCCTACCCCTTTACATTCAGGGTATGACAGCACTTTTACAGGTGGCTGAGGCTTATACTTTTTTTAATTTGCAAGTAATAGGTCACTTGATCATTCTGAAAGTCAAAGTGGAAAGATGGCTGTGATTTGTGGCTTTTTTAACAAACACAGCGACATGGCAGAATAGCTTCCTACCTGGGCTCAAATGTCAGGAATCCACTAGGTATTCCTGTAGAGAGCCAGATGAAGATTTGTACTCAAGAGCTGCATCTCAGGGTCTTGACTCCAAAGCATAGGCTGCCTACTCCCACCAGATGTAGTACAGTGGTGCAAATCAACTTTAACAAAACACAAGCTAAACATTATGGGTATTTGTACTTCCAAACAATGTCTTTGAAATAAGAATTCTCTTCTTGCTAGAAACAGAGAGCTGGTCTGAGAGCTCAAGACAATACAGACACACAGAGAAAGCAGAACTGTTTACAGTGCAGATGAAGCAGCAGAGTTCTGTTTTCTAGGATACTTTGTGATATGTTTATAATTTCTCAAGTTTCAATTATGGATTTAATTCACTAAGACAAAGACAACCAAAGCCCAACACTTCGCAATGAGAGATGCATGTACACAAAAGGCTGAACGTGATTTCCACTGCACTTCACACAGAGCCAGCACGCTGCACAGACAGAGCTGTTGCCTGTGCAATAAAACACTGTTTATAAGATCTACATTTTGTGCAGCCCAAAACTCCAAGTTGGGGACACAGAGAAACTGAATTACAGAGAAAACTAATTACAGAGAAATGATGAATTTTCTTCTCCCTTTGACATCAGTATCAGCTACACTCATTTTGAAGACTCATACACCAAGTAGGAAATGTTTTTTTTAAAGCTGTTTCATCTCTCCTGCATAGTCTAGGAATACAGCATGCGCATGAACATGGAATCTAATTCTGTGCAGTGCTTACATGAAGCAAAAAAAAAAGGCATAAAGTTCGCAGTGAAACAAGGATATCCAGCCAGATACTTCTGCTGCTAGAACAAAGGTAGGGAGCTAGCTTGTTTGTGGGGTTTTAGATACCCCAGGCACCACAGAGTTTCCTATAATGTTAATCAACAGGGTTATCTCCTTCAAAAACTTGGTAATTTTAAAGCAGGCAATTCCTTGTTTGGGTAATTTAAATTCTCATTCATACAACTTCACTCTAGACTTAAGCTTGTGTAACCCGCTAATACCACCATGAATAGCGAGTAATTAAGGTGCCAAGCTGTTCAACCCTTATCTAAAAACCCTCCATTTCAGAACTACTACCCACTTCTTATGGAGGAACTTATCTAAAAAAGAGTTCTACTCTCATTTTTCCAACCTGATGTACAGGATCCTGTTGGCAATATTCCCGCACGTGCGTGCACTGAGCACTAAAGGTTCAGAGGTGTTATGTGTGCGCAGGTGTACAGCTGCTGCTGTCTGCAGAGCCACTGTGGATGTTCTGAGGAGACTAACAGGTAATACTTGACTCAGAGTTTACCATCCTAGCTAATACCTTGTAAACGAAATATTTCATTAGCTCATATTGAGGATCCCAATCCAAAAAATGCTTCTAAAAAGGTGCTTTTACACTTCAGTTGTGTAGCGTTTTCCATCTAATTTAATTCCCATCCCAATCTGGGTTAAAGGGAACAGAACTTTTTTTATGTCAGACCAGTTCTAGCTTGGCTGAGCTTCAAAATCATCACACTGCCATACAAATGGTCACCTAATTACCAGCTAGGGAACAGCACAATGGCTGGAAAAGCCATCAGGGCCAGGCTGCTGCTTTTGGTGATGATATTGTTTATTTGAATGGAAATATGAAACTGCAGCCTAAAATAGATGAGCAGTGCTCTGGAGAGCATCCTCTCTGTGCTGATTACAGAGAAAGCCTTGATGAGCACTTCAGGCCAGACAGCAACCTGTTAAATGGCCATGTCAAACTCATTTGAATCTTTTACTTGTGTTCCAAAGCCACACTTATTTACAGCAAAGAGACCAAAAGCACGCTAGAAGTTTTGCTTTCAAACACTATAAAGATGTTATGATTCAAGGAAACTCGTAAAAAGTAAATTGGTTTGCCTCTAGTAATTAGATAGCCTGCTCTGTATTTTTCCCCATAAACTTACACGACGTCAGTGCAAATATTAACAGAAGTATGAAGCACAACAAAACACTAATTTGTATTTAGAAAACGGGGATAGTGATTTTAGAGGCAGTTACAGTTCCACCTCTTTTCTTCTCAGTATTTATAGTGGAGTTCATAGTTTGCATGTATTATCTAAGAAAAGAAAATTAACCATTGACCATTATTGATGCACAGTAAGGAGAGTGTGCTGGTGGATCGAGTTGGGTTTTTTCCTCACGTCTAGTATGGCGTTGTGTCTTGGATTTGTGCTGGAAACAGTGTGGAGAGGACAGGGATGTTTTAGCTGCTGCTGAGCAGAGTTTACACAGAGTCAAGAACTTTTCTACATCGCATACCACCCCTCCTTACCACTGAGTAGCTTGAGGGTGCACCAGGAGTAGGAGAGGACACAGCTAGGTCAGCCGATCCCTCCTAACGGGAGGGATATCCCGTACCCTATGCCATTGAGCTCAGTGTACAAATCTGCAGGAAGAAGGACAAAGGGGTGATGTTTTGAGTGATGCCATCTGTCTTCCCAAGCTTTCCTGGAGATGGCTGAAATGCCCTGCCCACGGGAAGCGGGCAATAAATGTTTTGTTTTGCTTTGACTGTGTGCACAGTCTCGGCTTTACTTATTAAACTGTCTTTATCTCAGCCATGAGTTTTCAAGCAATCCACTGTGAAGAAGTGCACGAGTGGCTGTGTGAGTTACCAGCTGGGGTTAGACCATGACAGAGTTTAAATGAGTTTGCACTCATTAGCAAATATCAAACAAGGAGTATGGCTGTTGTTAAGGGCCACTGTTTGTGCTGATAGTGTGAAATGTCTTCAGCAGTCATACCCATGTTTACCCCAGAAATTACTTCACCTACTCAACCATGGACCTCTGAGATGAGAAAAAAGAAAACTGCCTTACTAGCAATACCACATACGTGCTTTCTTAAGAGAAGAACTACTATGAAAGGACAATTCATCAAGCAACATTTGTTAGAACATCTAAGCACCTATATAATAATTTTTTTCCAGAATGAACTGCAGCAACTAGGTACCTATGAGTTACTATTTCTGATCAATGCAAGAATCATAGGGTCATCAGGGATCAGAAGGGACCTCGAAAGGCCATCTAGTCCAATCCCCCTGCCACAACAGGACACCCAGACCAAGTCATAGAACAGAACATTATGGACTGGAAGGGACCTGGANTGTCTCCAGCTTTGCTCCATTCCTCCTAGTCCTGTCGCTACCTGAGATCCTAAACAGCCCTACAGACAAAACAGTCACATAGAGAGCTACAGCATCCTTTCCATTCCTTGCAGTCAGCATAAAGGAGTTAAAATGGTGGCAAGAGGGGAGGAATCTCTGTCAGTCTCATGGTGAAGAGTTTTCTGCACTAGTTTTATGACAGCCAGCACTGGGAAGCAGACCCAGTAATTCAGGTAGCAATATTTGCTACCATATGGTGGGACAGTGTCTCAGTACCAAGCCAAAGGAAAAATGACCCGTACAAAGCACAGACAGCATTGCTTACTGTATTTGGACTTCTTTTCATGTATTTCTTTAAGTATTTGAATTGACGTGATTAAACAGAATCACTGCACAGACTGAGGACACTGTCTGTATCAATGAAAGAGCTTGACAGGAAAAAGAGTTAGCAATGTGCGTTAATACGCCTTACAAACTCCAAATGACACTTAACCAAATCTACCAATTCAGAAATGTTCATTTTATGTTTAACTTTAATTGAAATTTTAATTTTGATTTTACTGCTCCCAGCAAACACAGACAGATTGGTTTCAGCCTTTTTCCATGAAAAGCATGCAATTTCTTCCTGTTGTCCCTGCCTCCAATCTCCTTAGTTAAAAGTTCTAAAAGCTACTCCTAAAATGGACCACTAATGTTAAATAGTATAATTTAATAATTAGAATATTAAAGTCACCATAATGGAAGCAATGTTAATGTCCAATAATATTCAAAACAGAAAATCATGATGAGCTCACAAACAAAAGATAAAGTACCAGAGAAACACAGAGCGAACAGCTGTTTGACAAATGTAGATAGACTGGGCTGCCACTCAGCGAGACCTGGACAGGCTAGAGAGCTGGGCAGAGAGAAATGGAATGAGGGACAACAAGGGTCAGTGTAGAGTCTGGCATCTGGGCAAGGACAACCCCAGGGACCAGGATAGGTTGGGCACTGACCTACTAGAGAGCAGTGTAGGAGAAAGTGACCTGGGACAGCAGGAGGACTATGAGCCAGCAATGTGCTCTTGTGGCCAAGAGGGCCAACAACATCCTGGGGTGCATAGAAACAGGGGTGGTTAGCAGACAGAGAGAGGTTCTTTTCTCCCTCTACTCTGCACTAGTGAGACTGCATCTGGAGTATTGTATCCAGCTCTGGGTCCCTCAGTTCAAGAAGGACACAGAGCTACTGGAGGGTGACCAGCGTAGAACAACGAAGATGATGAAGGAAGTAGAGCACCTCCCTGATGAGGAAAGGCTGAGGGAGCTGGGTCTCTTGAGCTTGGAGAGAGGAGGCTGAGTGGTGACCTCATTCATGTCGATAAATCTGTGAGGGGTGGAGCCAGAATCTTCTCAAGATCATCTAGTGATAGGACAAGGGGCAGTGGGTGCCAGCTGGAACAGAGGAGGTTCCCTATCAATATCAGAAGGAAGTTCTTCCCAGTGAGGGTAACAGAGCACTGGAACAGGCTCCCCAGGAGGGTTGTGTAGTCTCCTTCTCTGGAGACATTCAAGACCCACCTGGATCTGTTCCTGTGCAACCTGCTTTAGGTGACTCTGTTGTGGCAGGGGGATTGGACTGGATGATCTTTCGAGGTCCCTTCTGATTCCTAGTGATTCTGTGACTCTATGATCTATAGGTTACACAGGTGAAAATGAGTGACCATGTGCCACTGTAAACATTCCCTGTGCAATCAACGACAATCTATCGATCCTTCTTAAGGGTCTTACAAAATACAAGTCTTTAGCTTAGTTACTCACTTCTTTTGACATTTTTGTGAACTGGATGTTTAAATCCTGCCTATGATTATTAATGATTTTTTATTAAATTTATCAGAAAATTATTGAAAAGATCTTCCCCCCCTCCAGCTAAGTCTAATGACTTAGAGCTTTAAAACTCTAGACTTAGTTCATTCTCTTGGTTTAATATAAAAATAGTCTTATGAAAATAGAAAAAATTCCATGGCCTTGGGGCTAAAACAAACAAGTGACATTTAAGATGGGAGAGATGGAAAGGAGAAGAAATGGAAAAGGCCTTAGTGGAGCTCGAACAAAAGAAGTGCCTTGTCCTTGACTGCAACTGAAAACACATATGTAAATCTAAGTTTTCTGCCCCACCATCACCTGGAGATGTGCTTCTGATTGTGTTCTGTAATGCACATCTCTGTATTTAAGCCACTCCAATACAAACTGAGTTCAGTTCTTTTAGAGGTGAACACCCAGCAGACAGGCTGCCATTAGACACAGCCACGTGGGCTGCTGAGGAAGGAGTATCTTGCCTCTCACTGCAGGACCTTGTACCTCACACTTTTGCTAATCCTTGCATGATTACAAACTGGTATTACACTGCATGGCATGGAAGAACATTTCACTGTTCTTCCTCATGTTTTCCCAGCAGGTAAAATACCGAGCACCTCCTTTAATATTAAGCTCCTCCACTAGAGCACACCTGACCGGGGGTTGATGAGCATGTACCAGGTTCCTCATATGGTAACATTTAAAGCACACAAGAGTATGATCAGGTGGGAAAAGGAGTCAGTAACACTACTGAAAAGTGGTCTTTAAGTAGTCCACAACAAAGACAAGCAGTCTTTGCATTCTTCTCCATAACAGGAAGATGCTTTACATCAAGCACTGGCTTTCGGAGAAGCCCACTCTCCAGTAACAAAAAGACAGATACTTAGGGGAATGGCATGACAAAGGATATGAAACCGATAGGGCAGAAAAACCATTTCTAAACTTTCACTTCAGTCAAGGATGTGTCAAGTGCTACAACACTTCTGTCAAGTTAAGCAACAGGATTATCTAGTTATAAATCCAGAGTTATCTGCTCTCCTAATCATTCTTATGGCTTGCTATTTTTGTTTAAGGATGACTATTTATCTGCAACATGCAAAACACTAGGAAGATTGAAACTGTTATGAAAATGCTATAAACAGTGACAAGGGTTTTTTTCTAACAAGTTGCTGAGCTTTGAATAAGTAATACTGAAAAAATATTGGATTTTATATTCTCTTCTGATTATTCTATACCTGTTCAAATTGCTCATTCTCATCTTGGCTTTAATCAGAGCTTCTCGAAATTGTTTTCTATTCAAGCAGACAGCCTAGAAACAGCAAAAGAACTACGGCAACAGAAACAGATTTATGGATGGGAGAGGTCTTTAACTTTAACTGTTCTAAGAGATTGACTGGAGAAATTTCACACAGTGATATTTGGAGAAGAAATACCCCTCCTAGGACTAAATGTCAAACTGAGAGGGTCACATACTCAATCTACAACTGCTAGCAACTCCACCTCGACTGTGAGACCAAAAAAATCTCATCATTTTACAGTAATCTTTCATACTGAGTAATTCTCTTCTGGCATGCTATCCGATCAGTGCTGATTAATGTCAGTCCACACAAAGCTAACAAGGGACTGACAGAGTCTACTCTATACAGCCTTGGGATCTGCTCGTTTCTCTTAGATGTTCTGACTTAGCTGCACCTATGTTAAATTAGAATGTAACAAAAATTAGTCCACAGAATAAATAGAGGAAACATGGTTACGACCATTTAGGGATGTAGTACAGGAGCATCCCATTTAAAAGCCGATTTAAAAAGATGAGAATCTTTGTACCTATTCATGAAAAAAAGGCTTTTGATTGTGTCATCAACATAAGACAGTTTTCTACGAGATGAAAAGGATAGCTTAGGGTTTGCTCTACTTGAGAATAATGGAAAATTTACACTCATGGCACAAGTTTTACCATAGCTAATGGTCTTTTCATCAGCTTAATCTCCCTCAAAAGGTTGGGATACCTCAACTCTATGGACTATGGTCATTCAGTTTCATTTCTAACTAACTCATCCTCAGGTTCCATTCAGGAGAAATCCAACTTGTCCCTCCTAAGAGAAAGGCAACACGTGGCTAACAGGTTAGATGGCTCCTGACAGAGAACACGGATGTAAAACATTAGCTCCTTCTATGACAGGCACTCCAACACTGTTTCAGCATGTGATGTGTCCTCAGATGCCTCCACATCATGCCCAATGGCAAACTACCATGCCTCTAGCTTCAAGTTTCGAGAATAGCATTGCTGTGGGCTGTATTATTTATGGCACTTAGAACTGAGGAACCACACACACACACAAAACAAACAAAGAATATGCCAGGTCCAAAGAAAAACTCCACAAGCCAAAGGCAATGTGGTGTGGTCTCAGTGTATCTGCTCCAGATGGTGCCAGTGCTTTCTCTGTCAAAGAACACAAAGACAGTATAGACAGAGTCTTATTAAGAGACAGGGAGAGAAGCTGATTAACTAAATAAATCATGAAACTCTTCAAAGGGAGTGTCGAAACATAGGAGGAAGGCAGCATGGAAGAAAAGAATTATGTTTTGGCTCTTCACATTAGTATTCATGAAATAATTCAGAAATCAGAACAATTACTTGTTTAGAAAGACAAAATCTTGAAAGCGGTGTTTTAGAACACTGTATTGACCAATTGGTTATTTTAATAACATTAGCTTAATACGTAATGAACTCTGAACTAATCACAGAGATCATGAAATGTTCATAAACTGCTACTAAGGAACACCAATACCTTGGGAGAAAAAAGGCAAACATTTCATTAAATCTTAGGAGTCCAATAACCTGTAAGGGAATTACAAATAAAACTACACAAGAAACTGGAAGACTGGAGTAACCAGAGAGCAAGAACTTTTAGACCATATCTGTACAGAAGTATTTACCAACCTGCTCTGCAACTGAATGGCAGTCATTCAGCCTGTCCTTTTGAACGTGCATGCCTTTTTCCTCCTGATTTTAAAGCATTATGTTCCACAGAATCAATTTTTGAGGTTGCCCCAAATTCAAAACAGATGGAAGATATTGAGGAAAAAACCAGAAAGTCAAAGAATAATTACAATTTTTTAACCCTCTTTTAGGAAGGAACAAGTTGTTCGGCTGCACCCTCAGCAGAGAATTCACAAGACACTGGAAGCCATTTTTCCACTCATGTTTACAGCATTATTATTATTGATAATAATAATAGTAATAATAATAGTAATAATAATAATAATAATAATAATAATAATAATAATAATAATAATAATAATAGACATGCTAGGGTCAGATTATCCCAGCATCAAGTCTGGACAGAAGAATAATTCATATTTCTTGTAAAATGTCTTTTAGAAATATAATGTTCTTATTAAGTAATACAGTTGTGTAGAAAAGAAAGATATTTCCAGTAGTTACAGTTTGAATTATTATAATTCATTGACTTATAAACCATGTAAACCAGGTGAGAACATTTATTTTGCACACTGCCTTCAGATGAGATTTAGCATTACATCAAGAGCATTGAAACCACTGAAGCCTATGTATAAAGACAGGAAATAAATACATGTATTTAAAGTTCTCTTCAAAAGGCTGTTTGCACTGTTTGTACTAAATTCTTTCAATTTACTACACTGTTTTTCAGTCTTTCACTTAGTTTTCAAGCTACAGAAGAATGCTGATGTCCAACCAATGGCAAGTTCCTTTCGAACTATCATGCACCCCTGCACATCATCACTAGAATTGCAGAATCCCTTTCATATAATGATCTGTTGAATTTTTTGAGACATCAATTCTGTGCAGTGTGGTTTCTTCTCTACCAATGCTTTTAAGGATTTTTATAATACCCCACTTAACACTGTCCTATCTCTGCTGTTTTTCCACACGTACAGTTTTAATTCCTTCAAAAATAGAGACTTTATTTCTTAATACTTCTCCGCACGCAGCAACTTTTCTAAAATAATTACCACAAGTCACTAAGCTTACTAACTAATTTCCTTAAGGCTCCAACTCAAGTATTCAAATTTTCCAAGTGACTCTTTCCTCAAAGTAAGACAGTTTTCTATCGCTTCCTAATCAGGCATTTTTCTATTCTTGCTTTTCTCCTAATCAATTTAAATAGCAAAGCACACTTGATTTAGCCTACTTTTAATCAAAAAGTCTATTTCCTTTTAGGTTTTCCCTGATAATATTAGAAGTACCTTCTAGTGCTCTTGGCTCCTCCTACACTATCCTCCTACTCTTCTGTTCTCTGCAGAAAATGCGTGGCTCTTTCTATAGATTTTTCTCTTGCATACTTTCCATTGCTGGTATCTTCGAAGTCTTTCTTTAGCTCAGATATTTCTTACCAATTACACATCAAGTGCACAGGTTACATTCTAAATATTTTAATGTGCTATACAAATGTGTTTCATTTGAAACATGAGCTGAAATACTTCATAATCTATAAAAAAATAATCCTCTTTTGATATTACCAACGTTCCCCATACTGGTCAGAGAAAGTAAATGCTCCTTGATATGGAATAGTGGCTTCTACTCAGCACCATAAGCCTAAGAACAGCAAGAACTAAATGAGATAAGTGTTAGGAAGAGGGAAACAACACTGCTGAGCATGCATGAAAAAAAAGAACAAGTAAGATTTGCTTAGAAGTAGTAAACTGTCTGATGAACAAAGCAGCGACACAGATATTGCTACCGAAGTGTTTGGGCTAACAGGTCACGAAAGACACAGGACAACTTGTCTCTAACAACAAATGAATCCTCAAACTATGGTAAAAATAAAACATGAAATCATGGATTATCTTTTCAACTTGTGAAGTTCTCTGAAAGTACACACATGTCATCCCATACATGACATGCCAGGATGACTGTCACTCACCTTAAACATGTATTTATAAAAATTAGTATCTTGATGGATTTCCGTATCCTTACTCCAAAAAAAAGACATGCTTCCATCAATTTCATTGTCACTCGCAATACTTGTAATATGCAGAGCCACTCTCCGAGCCCATCCCAACAGGTATTAACACTTTTAAAACCATTACTACTCCAGATACTAGAGCCCTCCTGTTAGCTTAGCATACATGCTCATAACTTTGGCTTTTGACCACTATTTGATTTTGATTTTTCTTATTCTTCATCCATTTGCCTATATGTCCACACACTGATTGATCTTTTAAGGGACAGCAGTTGTACTTAACCACGTGATCTTTGAGTCTGGACAAATAAATCAGCTGCAGGTTGTCATGAGAAGAGATATTCTGATGCACTGCTAATTGGAGAACTTTACCTTGGCTATTATGCAATATGCATATTCATTTACAAAGTCACCTGTGTTTCTTCATTAATGACTAGTACTACTCAAAGGTCTGTACATTTTCCCTGTCAAAACTTATGTCCTTAAAAGTACCAAGTAACAGAAACAAGATCACTGGTCATCACTCATCACTGATGTGCATGTGGAACATTTACAACATCTAAGAGCTTTGCAGATTGCTCTTCACTGCTAATACCCTGCCCATCTTTCTCAAAGTACTAAGGCTGCTTCTCTTGCATCTCTGCTTATTCACTTATTTTTCTTCCAATTAGAGATGAGTCACACAATCTGGATCTAGACTGCTTTATAAAAAAAAAGGCAAACTACCCTTCAGTTACCAGGAACAGCACTTCTTTTTCTGGTATTTAATTATTTGTTTTCTCAGTCTTGTTTGTGGTGCTGAGGTTTGTCTCACCTAACTTTATCCAGCTAAATGCTATTCATGCTACCTTAAAATAGGCACCTCTCATAAGAGTGGGGTGAATCCCCTGCTAGATGTGCCCGTCTCCTTTTATTACCTATAAAAAGAGCACAAGTAGCTAACAAACTGAGCTGATATATGGCCTGGAGCAAGTAATTTGAAATGTTAAAATGGGAAGTGCATAGCATTAGTTTACCTGCTTGTCTCTTTACACATGATGCAAACATCTCAGCTTTAAAGCATTCTGAAACTCAGGTGCAGCCTTAAACCCAAAATTCCCTAAAATACAATCACAGAATCGCAGACTGTTTTGGGTTGGAAGGGACCTCAAAACATCATCCAAGTCCAACCACCCCTGCTGGAGCAGGGTAAGCCTACAGCGTCTGGTGTATTCAGCCAGTCACCCATCCAAGTACAATCTTCCTCTCTAGCTTGATGGAACCATGTACCTTTCAGTCCGACGGTGCATTTTGCTTTGTGGCAGGAGCCAGGTACACAACTACTCGTTTGGGCTGTCATCTCCTGTTTATCATTCACTGTGTATTGAGAACTGGAATTGTTATACATCTTCTACTTAGGAAGCCTGTTTTTCCCTTTTGCTCCTGCCCAGAGCTTCCAAGCTCCGTCAGTGGACCAGTGATAATGATTTTCAATTCGTTACTCACCTGCACTTTTCCTAACTCTCTGTTTTAGTGTTTTCTGGCCTCATTACCAGTTCACATTGGTTTTGGCAACTGACGAGCTGCCAACTGGTTACTTTCGCTGTTTTAAATTATTCATATTGATTACTTTGACAAGAATGACGTACATGTTGGCCTGGAAATGCAGGCAAAGCAGAGAGGCACAAAATCTCCTTCAGTTTTTATTACAGTGGCTACTCCAGGTTATCTCAGAAAGTATTTTAATACCGCAGAGAGTGTTCCAATATTGCACACTGCAAGCTCTACAGAAAAAAAGAAGAATACATGTTTCTCTGCAGCATCTAATACATTTGGAAGAATATGGTTGGTATTAAAAATAGCATCAAGCACAGGTGTTAACCACATCTTCTTTAACAGCATGCTATGTCCATCTCAGCAATCTGACTTATTTGTTAAAGAAGATTTATAATTGCTTCCAGAAAATTTTTTCACTGGCCTATAACATTATCCTGAAGAATTATATTATGTAAATACTTTATTGTCATTTTCTCCTTAACCATTGCAGATACTGATTTTATTTTGACCGAACTACCAAATACGTACAACTCTGACACAATGAAGTAGTTCACATCGTACACATACAGAGTATTTTGTGAAGATGCTTATACAAAACAAACGAAGGGCAAGATCTCACTTCAAAGGACCAAACTTCATCTTAGGATCTGTAGGTAACACAGTAACATGGTAACACAGTAACACAGTAATGTTGAGGCTGGAAAAGACCTTAAAGATCATCCAGTCCAGCCTAAAACCAACCAAGTAACCCTAACATCTGACATCTAGTTCATGCCACTCAGCACTTCATCCAGCCTAACCCTTAACACCTCCAGAGACAGCCACTCAACCACCTCCGTGGGCAGCCCATTCCAAAATCTGATCACTCTTTCAGTGACAAAACTTTTCCTAATGTCAAGTCTAAACTGGTGTTCAATTCCATAAGGTTTTTAAAAATGATTAAATAATTATTAACACAGAAGTGTAACTCTTTCAGCTTCTCAAAATGTTTACCGTCGCTTTCCCAGAGCTTTTTCATAGCATCAGACTTCCCCCTCATCAAGACTTTTTCAGAACGGATCACTTACTTTGTAATACGGTCGATGTTAGCGATTTGCTTCTGGTTCCGGATTATTTCTATAGCTGCCCAAAGATGCTGGATAGCCTTTGTATCTGCCTGTCGCCTCTTCGTTAAGCGTGCCATGACCTGTTTACTTGGTCAGCTGCAGCCAACAAATACAAAAAATACACCAAAAAGTTAACAATGAGCTATTAGATGGATTACACAAGGATCACACTGCATTAAATATAATTACAATTAAAATTTCGTTCACCTACTGCAATTCCATTTGCATTCAGCAGCATATTTTCTAATGCTTAAAGAGCAGCAGAAGAAATAAAAGTCGTTTCAAAAACTCCTTTCACATCACATAATCTATCAGGAAGACCAGAGGCAAGCAGTAAAAATTATCAAATCAAGAGCAAACAACTTACAGACTGGTCATAAGAAGGCACTCGGTTCATATCTCAGTTCTGTTAAATCCGGTGAAAAACAGAATGTACCCTATCCTGAAGCCTCCCCAGCCTCCTGCGTTGCCCAAAACTCTTACAAAGGGCAAGTGGTGCTTGACCACATCACACGGTGTAACCATGGCCTTTGACACAATGGAAAAGCTGGAGCCACCGGTCAGTACGCAACGCAGCTCTCAGACTAGTACTTTTGTAGTTTTGCCGTTCACAACTCGTTTTAAACAACCTATAGCATGAGCCAACACTAGCTGCCGATTGTCATGGATGAGAAATACTTAAAAAAACCCATTCTGGAGCAAGTCCATTTTCTGTAACATGCTAAAACCCAACAGGACCGAAGTGCTTCTGATGGCATTTACCCATCTAATCAACCCTGAACGGGAACATAATGAGCATCTGGCTTTGTTTACAAATTTTCCAAAAGCTCGAGGCAATGAGTACAGACAAGCCATAAATCGCCTACAGCCCTACTACAGGCACACAATCCCTTTTTTAAAAGCTTAACGATGCATTTTGATCACTAAATAACTTTCTTCCATTGCCACCAATTTCACAATGAAAAAAAATGAGTGATTTATCACCGCCACTGAGGCCTGGAAATTTATTTTGGAGCTGTCCTCAAAATGAACTCAGGGTATGCACGCAGCTTTTGTAACTAGCAGAATATTAACTGCAGCAAGCCAAAGTAATATATATAAAAGATAAAACCATGGGGCATGTTGAAGACAAGAATTTAAGTATTAAAAAGCGTCCTCCTCTCAATTTCTGAAAAAATTAAAGAGATGTGAGTATTCCATCAGCTGCACCTATGTTTTTTTAAGTCCGTTGTCCTGGACTTGGGCTCTTAAGTTTCAGATTTGCTGTTTGCTCAGCACCGTTCACCTACTCTACAGGTAAAATGAAATGATCTGCAACTTTCTGTTGTTCAGAAGAAATAATTTAATGCACTACACTTAACACTACATAGCCCATTTAAAAATAAGTTAAAAGAAAAGAAATAAGAAAAGAGCATGAAGTGATCTCTGTGTGCCCAGGCACATGAGGCACCTCTGGCTACCAGAGATTGCAGGGAAGGGCGGAACAGAGCGAAGCTCCCTGAGACACAGTGGGGTCACAGATCAATCTCACATTTCTGCTTTAGAAATCTCTTTCCTCCGGGATTTAAAGCAAGGGCAACAGGATGGATGTCCCAATAAATAAGGACCAAGAATACAATTTGAAGGTAAGGATAAGACAGAATATGACAGACATACGACAATGAGTGACAGCCAGTAGATAGCATCGGCTAAGAAATACTCAGAGATAGAGGCTCTGTTGGGGATAGTCAGAAAAAGCACTACCTCCCTGTGCGGACCTTTGCATTCATTTCACAGAACATGAGGGCACTAAGGTAAAAATACCCTCCACATTTACCAGAGAAACATGATTATTTGAAGAATTAAGGAAAACAGCCCTTTAAATAGATTGTAAAAAAGGTTAGCAAGAAGTGGAATTTTAGAAAAAGTTACTAGAAGTTCAATAATTGTCTTTATACTAGCTCTCTACAAACAGTTACCAAGAGGCTGGGCAAAGAGACTCTCACAAAGTGTCATGTACACATCTGAGGATTCAGGAGGAAATACTCATCCTTTTCAACTCCTGCCTCCTGGCTGGCCCCTGCTCCCCACTACAGCTCACCCAGGCATTGACAGAGCTCTTCCCTCTAGCACAGAAAAAACACAGAGCCTTTTTCATTAAAGATAAATGATTGTGGCATACGTAAAAGTCATTTAGATCTGGATCTTAGGGACAGGGTTTAGCGTTGAGCTTGGTACTGCTGGATTAATGGTTGGACTAGGTCTTTTATAACCTAAATGATTCCATGACTCTTTGTTGCTCCTTGCAGTCACTATTCCCCCGTGGTAGATCTAACCACAACACTACACTCACTGCATTCCTTCAAAAGTAGAATCAGTATTCTGTATTATTACAAAATCATAAAAAATAACTTGTATGAAACCATTAACACTCCATAAAATGTTTTGTAGGGCTAGTTTGAAGCAGCAGAAAATGCTCCCAGTGCTTCACCATGCAGAACTGATTCACAGAGATCACAATTTAAAGTTTAACAGGAGACATATAATATTCTTAAATCTTTATTTATCATTCCTGATTATTTGCTTATGTGTGGGTACACACGCACACACAGTCATGCACGCAAAGGAACAAGCATAAACATCAACGTGCAGTCTTTGGAATCTATGGCTTTAGGGTTTAAATACCAAAGGAGGCTGATTCATCTATGCAGTGTTCTCTAAAGAAGTCAGGACTCCAGATACATTCTTTAAAACCACAATACCGAAATGTACATTTACATATAAATGCTTGAAGATGTTTCTCACCCCCCTCTTTTGTTACAGTGCTCATTTCAATATCCTGGAAAGAAAAACTAAAAGCTGAAGCAAACACTGAATTCCTGCCTATCACGCTTGTTCAGCTAACAAGGTGGCTAAAAACTGATGTATTTCTACCAGTAGGATGTGCCCTAGGTTTTGCAGACATCCACGGGACCTGCAGAACGTAGGGATTTTTTTATCAAAGGAAGTTCTATACAGCGGTATGCCAACTCACAAACTTCCATCACATCCTCACTCACACAGCCCAAAACAAGTAATTTATCTTCTCAATTTTTAACTTCCAGTGCAATCCGAGTAAGGTTTTACTATATTTTGTATTTTAAATGCCTCTTGAATACCCTAATTCCAACATTTCCAAAGTAGACCAAGTATACCACTTTACTGTACAGAACTTTCCTCAAAGCTAAATGTTACCCACATTTCTGTCAGGAAGCCTCATCAAAACACACTTTATCTTGTGAATACACACAGCATGGGTTATCTTCTCCAAGCCCAGAGCAAAGTGTGCAACGCCGTGCAATGACAGTGGTACCACAGTGGCAAATCAGACTCGCTGTGAAAACAGCACAGCTCCTGGCTGTTAGACACACACTTGAGCAAATCAAATGCTTTACAGCTGCCTGTTGCAATGGTAGTGGGTATGGAAATCAGCACTGCAAGACAAAACAAACAAAAACCACCTTGCAGTACATTAGGGATTTAGTTCAAGGAACCTCCTGACCTGCTGCTTGCATCCAGGCACTAAGTTTAGCTAGAAACTCTCTCTACAGACAAGTAGGTCTGCTCTACAAGCCAAAGGTAGTTAAATCTCACCATGCTCTAGCTGTTAAATACCACAGCCCAAGCAAAATATGATTCTCTGAAAATTTAACTCATGAATTGGACTTACACAGTGAAGCAGAAGGTCTTGCAGTTGGGTGCTGCTGCTCTGATGGGAGCTGCTAATTAAGAGCTGACAAGTAGTAGCTTGTTAAATTTTGTGTTTGTACTTCATGTAAGCGAGGCTACCTGTGGTGCTGGTCCCTTTCAGCGCAAAGTCAAACAGGTTAAACTCCATCTCTGCTATTAGCCAGCATTTGGCTGAGATTTGGTATGCAGTTAATTGCAATGGAAAGGCCGTTTAAGAAGTTGATCCTTGCCACTGCTCAGCTGCTACTTTCTGCCTTTCAGCCTCATGTCCCAGGGGCTTGCTATTGTTTTTTCCACACTGCATGGTGAAAAGCTTTCAAGCCCAACATTAGGAAGAAGCTAGGCTCAGTCCTAGCTTTTGTGGCTCGCACACTGTGAGACTGGCTGAATTTGGGTGGTTAGGAAACTTGGCCACAGATTAGCTTCATATTTATATGCACATAATAATATGGGCTCAAGAACTTCTTGAAGTGTAACTTTTTATAGAAAGCATAAAACTGTATGCATCAGCAGTACAAGTAGTTCCAAATGTCGAGTGCTTTGTTCTTGTATGAAATAGAAGTTCCCTATTAAAATGCAGACTACAGATTTGTGAGCTGATGTAGAGTTTAGATCCCTGGACTTCACACAGGACTCTCTTGTACTCTGAAGTTCTGCAAGTTTATTGTTTACAATTTAAACTGCTGTTAAAGCATATCTTTCATCACCAGTTTAGTGGCAGAGTAAACTCTTTAGTTTTGCCCTCCTGGAACAACGGAGAGTAACAGTGGCAACTACCTTATTTTTACACGTGGAAGGCTCACATTAAAACGTTTGGCTGAGCAACAACTAAGGTCATGCACAGGGGAAAAACCTACTGAACATTTTACTTCAGGTCGGCCTTCCAGATCTAGTGATCTGAAAGCCTGGGGAGTAGCTGTTAGGGTGAGGACAAGGCTTTTGGCAAGAATAATACCACGTTTTGCATATCACTCATCACCCTCAGCGTGCAATACTATAAGCACAACTGAGGATTAGCTGGGCACCTGGTAGCAAGACACTGTCTTTTGCAAGTGCGCAGGTAATCAGAGAAATAAAGATTTTGCAAACAAGTCATTTTCAAATGTTCCAGAAAAAGCAAGTGTTTTAGTATCATTAGATATTTATTCTGGACTTAATCCACTAAAACCAACAGATGCCTTTCTGTTGACTTTCCAGGGATTTTGGAGCAAACCTTTGGCTGCTGACTGCTCTTCCACATTCTCACAGTGAAAAATTTAGGAAGGTGCTGAAGCAGAAAGGTGCAAGAAGGGCTTGTGGCTAAAATTAGCAAAATTTATTTGTTTATTAAACTCAGAAAATTAAAGCATAAAAGATACTGAATTCTTCAGTGTGCGTTTTTGTACCAGATTAGTTCATGCTGTGAAGCTGTAACTTCTGAAAGTTACTAAACTACAGAAGATTTTTGCATGTTGAATGTGTGTCTTTCCTAATGAAACTCTTTTCTTTTCACTGTTAGACTAAGTGTACATAGTATATTCCAAAGGCATGTTTATTACCACAATTATCCTGCACATTTCACGCGCTTTTCTGTACAACCCCACCTTCCGCATGTTCTGATTGCTGCTTTTGCAACACTGACGTCACAAAACTTTTGGAGTGAGGTTTTGCAGAGCTCCACGAAGTGCTGTGCAGACAGAACATGGGACTATCAGAATACAAAACTGTGGAATTCTGCTTCTTTCCCTCCGCAATTCCACTTTTTTCCCCCAACTTCAGTACACAAAACACGAGAAGGCTTTTGCTGTTACCTGGTGCCGTTCCAAGTAGGCAGTGAGCCACTGCAGAAAGCACAGCCAAGGCCAGTACAAAATTAAAGGCCCCAAGAATACTTGTACTATACATATGTGTAAGCTCTGTTTTAATCCCTGACATTGCATTTACTTACTTTGCATTGTATTTCATTCAGAATGATTAAGTAAGCTTCCTTCACTGAAATGAAGGTGCTTGAATTTTAAGCTCAAACATTCAGAAACATCACTATACCAAAAGCAGCTATCTTTTGCTTTTGGAACCAAACTTGGGCTTTCTTGTTTAATTAACTCACCTTGCTAGAGAGAATGTGACATAAATGTTGCCGCACAACCCCACAAGAGAATTTCTAAGGAAGTGCAAGTGTAAGTCAGTGTAAAGGGATTGTAACAAAACTGACACGAAGCACAAACAACAGCTGCCCAGAAAGAACAATAGCCATACTCCCCAAACAAAGCCTGTTGAAGTGGTGGGGTTTTTGCTACCTAACACAAGTATAAGCAGAGGGTGACTACATAATCCTCCATTCTGTTGCCTCTCCAACCTGCCACAGCCTGGAATTTCATTGACAACTGCAAATGCCATCCTAAAAACTGTTCCCATCTGGCAGAAATCACTGAATAAAACTTTATCTAACAAAGCATGTTTGGAGGAGAGCACAGCTGTCAAAGAAAGTAATGTAGCTGAAAGGGCTGAAAGCAGACAGACAAATCTTTTACTAGCAATGTAGCTGCACGTATTTCTTCCAGTTACCTACTTCATTTGGTAGTGGTCATCATGTTTCACTCCAGATAAAGTACATGGGTAAGCTGAAGCATATAATAGGCTTCCTGCTAAAGATTCACCTCAATATAATTGTTCATGTGCGCAGTTCCACGTTTATCTTTTAAAATAAGTTGTATTTTCCCTAACACTTCACACGTTAAATAATATTAAATACTTGGAGATTTTTTTTTTCTTCATAGCTAGTAACAAAACAGTTGCATAGGAACATCAAGAACCACATGTTTTTGTTTGCATGAGAAAATAATGGTTCAAAGCTGCACTGGAGAGTTTTAGACTGGACATTGGGAAGCACTTCTTTACCAAGAGGCTGGTCAAACATTGGAAGAGGCTTTCTAAAGAGCTATTTGCTGCCCCGAGCCCGCCAGAGTTTAAGAGGTATTTGGACAGTGTCTAACAAAATGCTTTACACTTTTGATCAGCCTTGAATGGGTCAAACAGAGAGACGACATAACTGTTGTTGGTATGTCCAACTGGAATACTATTCTATTCTATTCTATTCTATTCTATTCTATTCTATTCTATTCTATTCTACTCTACTCTATTCTACTCTACTCTACTCTACTCTACTCTTCTGCTCTCTTCCACCAATAAAAGGGCATACAGTGTTACTGCATTTAGCAAACTTCTACAAAAATAACATTTCAATTAAAAAAAATAGCGTGGTTTGGTTAAACCTTAGTTCATGAAATTAAGCTACATTAAATGAACAGTTTCTACAATGGAGCTTGCGCCAGTATTGATGGATTTAAAAAATACAGGCTTGGGAAAGTGATGTGAGTTTCTCCTGAAGATAAGCTTTAGCTGCCATAGTAACAAAGCCCCTTATTTCCAAGATGATGACACACTAGTATTAAACAGCTTTTAAGTCGTTCATCTCCAGAAGACTGCTCTTCTGTGTTCAAGAAATTGTCTATGCCAGAGATGCTCCAACAGGACTAACTTCAACACCACTAAATCATAGATGGCTCATATGAGGAGTAGATCACTCCACACTTCTCGTCCCTCATCATGACTGAAAAATGAGTTCTCATCAGATTTGTTTAATTGGGGAGTTATCAAAAACCAATACTTAGCACCCAAATTCTATTGGCAATGCTATGACTCCCCAGTGCATGGTAAGTTACCCAAGCAAGTTACACACACATGCTTTGATAGAAGAGGCTTGAAGTAACACATTTTACCTTTTATTTGCTACAGACCAAGAGCATGAAAAAGGGTCAGTTACAGAAGATTACATAACACGTGGAGACAGGATCATGTTCTGAATCCACACTGCAGGCTAATACAGGCTTTCTGTAGTTTAAGCTCACCCGCTATCAAAGCCTGTATTTTCCAAAGCAGTCTAAAGCTTTAGGAAGATGCTAGAGGAGACTCCATTGAAAGAGTTAATGCCTAATGAGCAGTCTGAGCTATTTCCCTATATAGACAAGCCCTTAGTAAATAGATGCTTCCTGTCCTCTTGCTTGGCTGTAGCAAGCAGAGATGATTAATGCAGCTACGCATCTTGACAGGCTCCAACACTCACTTGGTTGTAAAAGGGGAAGAATCATGGCCAAAGAAAGCTGACAGTGAGGGCTGGAATTTTGGTTTGGATGATAAATAGACACCACTTTGATTCTGCATCTCACTCTAATAAAAGTGAGAGGTAGAAGGCATCTTAGAAAATGCAAAGAAATGTAAATGAGGAGAGTAGCTCTTTCTCCAAAAGTAAGCTTTTGATCATCATCTTGCTTTCCCTTCTGAAACCTAAGGAGCTTGATTATTCTGTAAGCTTCAGCTGAACTGATGCAAGACATTTCTCCATCAATAAGTAAGGTATAATAAATAAGGTATGATGGCATAAATAAGTAAATAGATAAATTATTTTTTTCATAGTGTATTAGGAGGAAGTGGAATTCCACCTTAAGTCAGTTCCATGCTAAACAAAGAAAAAGAGACACGTTTTCCAGGTCAAAGAACTAGGGATGTATGAAAGGGCACTAAATCATTAAAAAAGGCAAATTCATTCCAGATTGTGTAAGCGCTATGGGATAATGAGTTGATGCTGACTTTTTGCAGCGTAACGTGAGACTGTACATTTCTGTTTATCTTCACTTTCTCTGAACAACACAAAACCGACAGTATCTTTAAAGTACAAATTGTGATTCTGCTGCTAGCAACAGGACTTAAACCTCAGATGTTTGCCAAAGCTATTCCTCTACCAGGCTGCATTTTTATTGACAAAAGGCAGCTGAATCAATTTCTGTTGCTCCTCAACAAAAATGAAGACTGCCTGAACTTGTTCTTTCAAAGCTATTCTCTTTGGCCTCTCCCTCTCTATAAATAAAAGCGCAACTGCACAACTTCTGAAACTGCTCAGATATTGAATTATTTGAAAGTCAGTGTGTAATGCATGCGCAACCACCTTTTTCCAGAAGTCAGGCCACGAGCCATGTTAGCCCAGAGGAGAGTTTCGCTTGTCAACAGTCATCTCAAGGAAAGCTGATAGCACATAATGAAAGCAAGTGAAGTTCTGAAACAACTAAGGTTTCTAAACTGAGGCCAAAATGCCTGAGCTCACCCTTGGAAACCTTCAGAAATACACTCAGAAGTTACAGAGTTAAAATACAGGCAGGTAAGATGAGCCAAAGATAAACACTGCCAGAGCTTACAGGGGTTTACAGCATTAATCAAAAGAAACTTTAAGGCAGGGAGAGGATCAAATTGTAAAATCTGAGCTTTAGATCCTGCTTCTGAAATTCAAGGCGAATGTCAGAAATAATGGACCTGAAAGTTTCATGCAACACTTCCCCAGCTGTGGGACACTTCGGCAAAACAAGAGCAACACAGAGAAAAATATATTGTAGAAATGGAAGCCTTTCCCCAACTCCTCACCTCAAGTGGTTTTCTTCTGCCTGTGTTTTGGAGAGTGTATTTCCTAGGCTGGACACAAACATCTGGCTTAGAAGTACACTCAGGTATATTTGCAGCACATGCTCTCTCCTTCACAAGCAGTACCCAAACTCACTAATTATATGCATTCCAATAAAGCTTTCCTCTCATTCTGCCCCAAACCAAGCCTATCATTCATCACTCCTGAGTGAAGCCCTAATCCTACCCATTTCAAAGGTCCATTTAGATTCTTTTTCCAGTGACATTTCAATACTTTTTTTATACCTCAAAAGCAGGTAATTTATTTTGTTTGTGCTTTCTTACATCAGATTGCCCTCAGCTCTCCCCACAAAACCTTCATGTCCGGACAAGGACAAAACGTGCCCACAGGACAATTTACAAACATGCGAGTACAGAAGTTTTAATGAAAAACAATGTAGGGTGATAAACAACCGCAATCACAGCTAAACAAATCCTTGCGTGGAAAACAGCTGAGTACAATCACGACCCTCTTCATTTTATGCTTGCTACAAAAGCTGATAAATGAAAAGTGGAAAAAAATAAAAAGTGTATTTCAAACTCACAAACTTTATAAAGGAAAACGTAACAGCTAAAAGAGGTCTTCCAAAGGAACTGATTAGGTGATGAAAATGTGCTGCCAGTTCTCAGCAAAAGCGGTAACAGCAACATCAAGATTTGTCCTACCACTGCAGGTTAGCATTTCTTTCCTGTAAGCTGTTCAAAAAGCAGTGAAGACAGGAGGTGTGTATCAAAATCCTAACCAGGTCTTGGTGTAGCTGATGACACTGAAGGAGGCTGGCAAAAAAGCTTTTCTAGTGTGGGTTTTTCTCCCCAATACCATATGTGCTATCTTAGCCCACAGTTTCAGATTTGTTGTTTCTTTCAAAGATCTTGGTGGAAGCTCTAGTGTGATCTCTTATGAACGTTACTTATGACTTTCAGATGCTTCCAACTATTATTTCTCACGTTCTTTTACCTGAAGGCAACCTCTTGGTTTTTTTAATGTAGAGAATTCTTCTCAAGGCTTTTTGAGGACCAGCTGCACTTTCTGGACACTGAAGATGCATTCAAACCATGATTTTTGTATTTTCTATCTGCTCTGTACTACTTCTGTGGGATACATTATTTTGACCAGTGGTTGGCTATTGCATTCAAATGCATGTCCATGGCATATGCTAGAGCTACAGGCCAGAAAGAAAAGAGCCCTCAGCAACTCTGAGATTATGATACTTCTCTCGTGCATCATTATGTTCTGCCTCTTCTCTGGCAGATGTATCTCAAACCTTTATCTTCAAGCACTGATGATGATGGCAATGAGATAAAGCAGATTGTAAAGGCCCTTTAGGGATGAAGTTACTTCCTGAACACTCAAGAGCTCTTCCTGCTGTATCATTACCTATGGCTGGGGGTTATTAAAGGCAACAGAACCATACTGTTCTCAGCTATTTCCTTCAAACACAGAAACACAGGATCAATAATTCTGTCAGTGAAAGTAGGACTTCATTTTTCAGATTATTTCAGTCATTCTGCTGCCAATGTTAGGTTGGGTTTTTGTTTTACTCTTTCAACCTGAACACAGACCAATGACACAGACTTAGCCCTACAGGGTGAAGGTAATTCATGAAAGTGCAGGACTGAAGAGCATTCCATCCCTGTGGCTACTAACAGACATTGGAACACAGTAAAATCAACTAATTGAACCTTCAACCTAACATCAGTTTCAGAGAATGTCATTCACAAAATACAGCCACCTATATCTTTTCTGCATAACTCAAAGAAAATGAACTGCAAGTGTATCATAACATTGTGGTGTTCTAACAATGGGCAAGCTTGTTGACGTGATTTACAATATAATGCTCTGTAGGAAATATAGGAAAGAAAGATTTCTGGCAGTCATTTTAGTCAATATCTTATTTTGTCGTGTGGTGTTCTTTCAACTTCGGAAGAAAACCTGGAGTCCATTATGCTGCTAAAGAACCTGCCTGGACCAACTCCAGTTGTGATGCCTGATGCTGAGTGAGTATTTAACTCCAGGATACTTCACCAAGCACTAGAAACCACCTGAAGCACATTTCTTCATCCTTTTAAGCTGTTCCATATCATACTGAAGCAAATCCAAAGAAGAAATAGAGATGCTCCTACTCATGAGCTCATAACTGTTTTTGAAGCTGGATAACCAGACTGCTTGACGTCAGACAGCTACTCCTTAGAAAATGGTTATTTTTCCAACAGAGGTGTAAATTCTATTCTCATGTAATTAAAATCCATTAATTAAGACAGCCAAATTTAAATTTGTACTTCAAAACAGTAGTGATTTCCTCTCAGGTTTATATACATGTTTCTTTTTGGTACACTTAATATGCTGAAAATCAGTCTAAAACGGTTTAGAGTGTGCTCAGCCCCTATTCTAATTCCATTTCCTCATGCTTGTTTCATAAAGCTTTAATTTAATTTTTCATTTTGCCTTCTTGAGTGTGACATGACATAAAACAAGACTATGAGTGCTTCTTTGATTTTGAAGAACAAGGTTTCTTTGTTTCAGTGATGTTGAGGCCCCAGTGGGTGCCCACAAAGTGACCAACGCCTTGCTCTATCCTATACCATGAAATCTGAGATGTTTTGCACTGCTTTCATGTCCATTGACAGAAACAGAACATGTCTGTCCAAGTGATGATATACACTGAAGAGCAGTTCCAAATTGGTAATTTTAAAGCAAAGAGGGGCTCTGGTAGTGTTTTTAGGTGTTTCACATCTATTCTTCCAGTACTGAGAGTTTCTGACTTCTACCACCTTCTTTCTGTTGAAGATTGTCTGCTATTTTATTTTTAGCCATAAGATTTCCTATGAAAACCGACTGTGGGTTTGCAGTCTTTGCTGAGTTCCAACAACAGCAGAGCTTGTCGGAGGCTGCTGCCACCACCAGTGGTCACCCATGGTTCAATGCAATTATTTAAACTGACCGCAAGGTATTTTGCTCCCCAGTCTAGCAGCATGGTTGTTAAACCGGACCCTGTTTTCGTCAGGGTTTGTGCTCTTTCGGCAGCCTTCGAGGGGAAGTGCTTTGGTGTGCTAAAGAAGACACTGGCATTCATGTCAGTCTCCGGACTGCAGCTTCTGAGTTTATGACAGATGGGAAACCAACAGAGGAGTTAAAATCCTGTGAATCCACACAAAGCTTATAGCCAGTAGCCATCTGGCTGGGGATCTACGTTATACCACAAGAGGATGGAGAAAAAGAAAAAAGAAGAAAAAAAGGCAGTTATATTGGAACTTCCATTTCTCTTCTCTTCCTTTGTGCCTCCTGGTTTGAATATATTTAATAATGCCATTACAAACATTATTTCAACTATTTCATATGGATTAAACTACTAGAGCATTTTCTCACTAGCACTTGCCACAGAGAAAAATCAACTGAGCATTCGGCAAGAAGTCCAGTGCATCACAATATTTGTCCACGGTAGGTAACAGCCATTCAGGCAGCATCTAACAAGAGAGTTAGCATGCGAGGAAAGAACAGAGAATAGAAAGCACTAAGAAACCTCATTCAGCCCTACTGCCAGTTCCTCTATAAAAACAATTCAAGGTAGAAGTTGTAATATGGGGCTGCTAAAGTATAATTACTTGGGGAAAAAAAAGTGGCCAACAGAAGTTACCAAACCTGTTCTGAGAAGAAAGTAGCTATTTACCCCCAAAATGTGCTGGGAATGCTGAAAATCTGGTTTTCAAAGGAAAAAAGCATACTTGCTATTACAGCCTTCTCTTGCACAGCAGTGTCTCCTGCTAGCTAGAGCCAGCAAAGAAGGAAACATGCAAAATATCTTTAAAGACAAAAACCATCTTACACCTCAGCCTGCTGAATTGTTCAGGTGGGTGTTTTCAGCCTGTAACTGGGTGTTTGCTGGGGTTTTAGTTTTCTGATGTAAAGACAAGAGTAGAGCCAGTAGAGCAAGAATTCTTTTCTTTGCTTGCCATGTTGCAAAAGTGAGAGTGTATTAAGCAACTCCAGAACAGGAAATAATACTGACAAACAAACCCATATTCGTTCCATAGCATGGCTGCTCAGGGGAGGTCACTTGAAACTTCACCTCCCCAAATCAAGAAATGTTTATTCTTCTTTTGATGAGGCTGATGAATGGTTCTGTACTCCTTCTAGTCCAACTCCTTTACGGTCATTTCAGTGAAGTAGACAAACTGAAGCAAACATGAGCATAGAGCTGAAATTTGTTTCAAACAAAGCTCTTTCCTTGGAAAGTTTTTTATAGGTACTAAGACCATTTGTGGAATCACAACGGTTCTAACTGACAGGTATGTGGGAATGTATCTTAGATCTCTTCAGCTCATGTGCAGCACCTGGCACCACAGGTGAACAGCGCAGCAGCACCACCTCTACAGCCAGTGCCCTATAGCCAGTCTTCTGTTAATGTAACCTTCAACATCAGACAGAGATTGGAAAAAGCAAAGTAAATGCAGACATCTATTTCTGAGCTAATCACTCTATGCTCCCTTCACACTTGACATGATCTACTCGGTGCAACTATTCATCTTGCTGTGAAGCAGACAGAGCAAATAGGTCAGATGAATTAAGCCCTAAAATGAACCATTTCTCTCCATGGAAGATAAAGTGAGATTAGGATGACCAGTTCATGTGTCTGGACTTAAAACCACACGCACTCCACTCAGGCTGACGTTTTTCAACCAGCTCCTACAACTACCTACTTTCAAGTCCTGCTTCATGCTGCTTTCTTACATCTCAGCTACTATATTGTTGATTTTTCTGTTACTTTGTGGGATTTTGGATGAAAAATGGAATGGCTATCTTTCAGTTTCCATATGGACACTTTGAATAACTGAAGAGATTTACCCCATCTGTTTAAAGTGAAAAAATGCAGTTGTTTTTTTAATTGAGAAAGGCGAAAATAACTGTTTTTTTCCTCAAAAATAAAAAAAACCCCACAGAGAAATTTCAATTTTAGCCCTGGTAATATCACTGCAATTCTAGCAAAATGGCCGATTAATGACAATGTCTGATATATGTTTAAATTTTGAATGGGAATAATGTATATATTGAATTAATTTTTTTCCAGAGAGACTGAGTTTTTAATTAAGAAAAAATTGCAGTCTAAGACATTTTGCCATTCTTCTTACAAGAAGTATAATTTTTATAAATGTATGATCTAGCCAGACAAAATGAAACTGCAGAAGCGTAACCACTGAATTTTCTTCACTGTTTCATGACAATATCTCGATGAAGCAGAAACTGGGCTAAGAAATAAAATCCAAATCCTTACTTACTTCAGGAAAGTAACCTTTACTGACATGGACTCATAGGAACAAGGTTGTTTATTTCAGATTAGTGGCACCTTCATTTAAGTTAAAGTACAAATTTTTCATCCCCTTTTGTACCTTTAGCCTTCTTCCTACATCCCTACTGCCCTCCTGATGTTCTCACCATGTAGCTGACGAAATTTATTTGGTTAGTCTGAGTTTTATTTCTCTATGCACTGCCTGTGACTATCTCCAAATGACTTTAAGAAGTGTAATAAAAAGAAGCTGCAAACATACAAGTAATGGAAATTTTCAATACTGATGTCTCTGTCTTTATCAACTTAAAATAAATGGTGACCTTTACTCACAAGAGTTCCTTCAGCTTGCCCTTGACTTTTATGGACGTCACAGAAAGTTATAAAATAGAACATAAAATAAAGAAAAATGTTGAAACCACAGGTACCCCCTCTGTCTCCAGAGAAGCTGTGGGTAGAAATATACCCCATGGGCTACCGAGTAATAGTCTGTTCACAGGCAGCGTCCCAGTCCCTTCCAGGGTTTCTCTTTAGAGAAGGTATTGGAAAAGCAGTTCAAAACATTTAGTATTCGTTTGACACTGTAATTCAAACCTTCAGCCTCAGAAGCCATCTTCCTATCGGTGATTTATTAAGGGTTAAAGGATGACGTTCTACCTGTTAAAACATGTTACTACTCAGTATCTAAATTCCTTCCTGTGGGTTTTACTTATAAAGGAGGAGCTCACACATGATCCAACTCTGTATACACTCCTCATATTGTATTCTAAATAAATATTTTAACTTCAGAGTTGCTATTTAAACAAACTTCTTAAAAAAAAACCTAAAAACCAGATATAAAATACACTTTCATTTTTATTTTAAAATTGCCTACTTCCACACAATCAATTATTATCTTACTACAGCTTGTAAATTAGGGTGGTTTTTTTGCATGAACTGTAACATTATTTACAAGAGTTGAACTAAATCCTGAAGTAACATGCAAAACCTGTTCAAGTTCACTCCTGTTTGATGGTGGATCTGGCAATTTTGAGCTTTTGCAGCCAGCAGCATAAGCATACCACCATGCTCTTTTGTTTCAGACCATTGCCGGTGCTACTCAACACAGCAGCACAGAAAAGCAGCTCTGTGGAAGCGTTTGATACGATCTGATGATATAGAGAAGACTGTATCCTACCCCTGATGACTGCTAGAAGCAATGACACAATGACTACAAATACCCACAATGAACCTCACTAATTGTAGCAGGCTTTAGAGGTGACAGAGAGGAACAAGGTCTTCCCAGATGCTCACTGGTAATGCACTTATGTCTTAAATCATGAGATTTCATTACCCTTCTCTAAGCATGCTTTACTGCCACTGTTACTAGTCTTTGTATCATCAAGCCTCTTTTGAAAATGGAACCACTGTATTTAACTATATGACCTCCACGGTGAATTCTAACTGCACGCTGCTTGAAAACACTGTTTAAACCTTATAAAGCTGCAAGTTATTCTAAAATACATCATTTCTTGATCTTGTTTTATGAAGTTGGAAAAGAAGTAGAAAACAATACAACCTGATCACTTCTCCTCTGATTTTTTATTACCATTTCTAAAGTCGATTTTTTTTTTACTACTTCATTTCCAAAAAAAAAAAGAATACTTCACCAAACCACTCCATCATCTGACAGACATGACCTGTTACTGACCTGTTACTCCTCTCTAGCAGACCTACACTTTGTAGGAGTTTGAAAAAAAAAACAACCCTATTAAATTTTATAGGCTAAATCAATAATCCTGTACCTCTTCTTGAATTTTAGGATCTCACTTATGGTTGCCAACTGCAGCAAGACCACTTCCTGATACAACACTTTAGTCCAAACCCCTCCAGTAGGACCACAGTGGAATGAAAAGGAGTTCCAGAGTTGGTTTATTCCCCTTCAGCTATTCTGTTTAAGAGTTGTGGATTTTTCTTCATTCTTTGAAGACATCTGCATGAAATTACCCCCACAACAGTAATCCTAAACAAACCCAAGATTTATTAAAACAAAGAGAAAATGGAATTAAAACAAAACAAATTGTTTGCTGAACGTATCTGAATTTACAGTTCTCCTAAGTTAAATGAAGTAAGGCATACACTAGATAAGCTCGACTTCAGATAAAAAAGAAAAAAATTAATCCTGTAGTTTAGCCTTTGAAATTAAATACCCTTTGTGATCACACCAGTCAGCCCGTCAATGCCGCTTGCTGCTTGGAGAGCAACAATTCCCTCTTTCGTCTCCCACAGATATGCTTAATAAACCCTGGTTCAGGTTTCCTAAATACTTTTCTGAAGACAAAAAATGGGCTTTGGTAAACACTTTCATTCTCCATTGCTGAAGAGCTGCACCACTGAAAAAACAAAAAGCCTTAATTATGATTTATGACTGCCTTTTCAAGGTTTATGACCCAGTTCAAATATTGCCTTTCGCTAACCATCTTGTCTGGCTTCTATCTAGGTTTTGGCTAGACCCATGGGCAAACCTCACCTAAAGTCATTCTTTTTCTGTTCCCCTTGTCACAAGCGATGAGTTATAGACATGGGCTAAGGCTTGCTCTTACAATCAGCTACGTCTCAAAACAAAGTCCAACAGACCTTTGAAAAAATCAGTCTTGGCTGATGACTCAAATGACAGATGGTTCTTTGTTTCTGTCTTTATGGGTTTTAGGACTCAAATATACACAGTTTTCACTTGAGTATGCTGTATCATTTAGCAGGTGGTATTTTCCTTATACAAGGAGTATGACTCTTGGACAGCTATAATAAAAACTGATCTGTATAAAGTTTGCTGCTTTGGACTTATAATGAAAACAGCAAGTTTGTTCCTTCTCATATGTAACTGTGGATGCAAGCATGCTACCAAAAATGGCTTAGATAAGCAGAACTCCTTTCTTTTAAGCAAATAAAATAAAGACTAACTGAGAACAGCTCACTGAACAGTCTCTGCACAGTACCAATACAGATGTACCAGAAGAATAAAGAGAGCAGTGGTGAACAAATTAATCCTGTGTCTTATGGTGTTAAATTGCTGTAACTCCTCTCAATCTAGAGAATGGTCTAAGCCATTCTCAACCCTTTATTCTTCAGCCTCTCCAATAAATTTGAAATGAGGAAACAAAAAAACAACCCAGAAAAGAAACCCTGAAGCTACAAAAGTAATGGAGATATTACTGCATAGCTACTTAACAATATCCACATAGGCTTGTCTGATTCAATACAGTCGTGCACTAAACCAGGAGTATAGCAAGAAGGCAGGAAACAGGAGTAATCATGACTTGAAAGCATATTCCTATAGGAGAAGATTAGCCTGTGACTGCTAGAGCTGGAACTATGTCACACACCATTTTTTGATACAACAACCCTTTGGTAGCAGGAATGCCAGGTGCAGCTGCACTTACGTTTCCCATAGCCAAGAGCAGAGGAACTGTGACCTGAGACCTATTCAACAGAACACTGCACTCATTCAATCATTTTGATAAATTATGAATTTGTACATAGGATGATCTTTCCAAGCTCCAGATCAAGTTAATTTCTTTCATTACAGGAGCACATAGTTAGTCAAACATTCAATTATAATAATCTTACCAAACTGCACTTAAATTGTATCATCACTCTGATAAAATCCAAAGCAAACCATAAAATAAAGGTCAAACTAGAGAACGCTATGGTGCAAGTTAATATCCATGAAAAATGAGCACAAGAAAAACAAAACTATTCCCCAGTGAAAAATGGTAGCAGAGGAGGTGAGAAAGGATGCTATTCCTCTTGTACATTGCTGTTCATCTACCAGAAGAAGAGCCAGGGAAAAAGAACTTCAACATTTGTAACGCTGAAAAGACAACTGCTTTCTATAACAAGAGTTAGACATGAAGGTGTTTGACCAAAGCAGGACCTCACTGCTTGCACAATGCTTTCAGGTCTTAGGACACAAAAAAAAACTGCTGTAGGGGTTTTCATGTCTTTTTGACAGTTGATTACAAGGAAATCACTGTAATTGACTTAAGACAAGGATTCCTTCTTAAAAACAAACAGAAAAAATCTTAATGCTTTCATAATCTCTCTCTTAAACCCTTCCATATATATCATTGGAAGAGACTGTAAAAACTGGTTCATCCACAGATAATCACACTCAACTGTTCCCCCAGAGGAGTCAAAATACATTGGAACTCAGATAATACACCACGTCTTGCTTAAAGGGACAAATTACTTAAATGCTCTTTCAAAATGCTTTCAGATGCACATGTTGACAATAGAAATAAAAGTTATTGAATCTCACCTAAAATTCTCTCTTAAATTCCTTTCCAAACAAAGTTTTTCTTTTATAGAGTTTCCAGGACACATGTACGATGAGTCCAATGGGTCCAATTTTTTTCTAATGCAGCAGTGTTTATAGAGAATGACTATGTGGAACAGAGAATGGCTTAGGAAAAAGGAATGACTTTCCTTATGTTTAAATGAAAAAAATATTTAATATATTACTCATAAATCAGGATGATACTTTGACTAGTAACCACGAAAAATCAACCCCAATACTAAACCAGAATTACTCAGAAATATATTTATTTTAGATCCTGACCTTCTGTCTACCACTGCAGTAGAATACAATTAGCATTCTTCTGAGGCTCCCACAATGCATATTCAAAGAGGGTTTTTATGACTAAGTGATACATGAAATGATGCAATGGAACTCTTTTTAAGTGCCGCACACTAACAAAACACTTAAAACCAGTATCAGCTGTGTTCACATACAAATACTCTGCGTAAGCTAAACACACCAGCAGGGCAGATTACTGATGGTGAAGTTGGAAAAGCATTATTTGCTCTACGTTAAAAAATACAGAAGATCAGAAGCCTATTAACAGGGTAGTGTCTTAGAATCAAGGTTTGTCTTCAGTGAGGGCAGAGTATATTTTAAAGACTCCTTAAAACATGAACGTGAGACAAGGAGATGGAGTTTTTATGGTTACCCACCACTTGAGGGGGATCCTAGAAGAGTGGGGGTTGAGGCCACTTGTAAGAAAGTATGTACCAATGCTGCTAAGCATGCAGAGACTCTTTGTTTTTAAATCAGTATTTTTAAGAACTGAACTACCCTATTACCAAATAGACAAAAGGATAAAGGGGACTAACAATCATAAGTGTACACCAAAGTTCTGTCCAAGCATTCATAGACTGCTGTAGGATAATTAAAAGATGTACGCCTCAAATATTTACAAACTCTCTGACTAAGTATTTGCAATTATTTACCCGAGTTAGAATAGGGCCTTTTAATATTTCTGTTATAGAGGTGTGATTCACTAGGGCACTTGACTACAATATGGTTTACTTGTGATATGGAGAACCCTCAGCTGCGCCCTCCACGGTGAGAAGTTTCCCAGAAACACTGCAGCAGCTGATGGACAGCCCTGGCAGGCTACAGTAATTATTTATTCTAACATGCCTCAAACCCTCAAATCCCAGATAGCCGCACATTTCTAAAGGTTAGAAACCCAATGTGTGTGCCTCACTTATCCACTAACCACAAAAGCTTAAGATTATATTAGGCAAGAGAATCTCTCCTGTACATTACAAAACATTCCATTGAAAATGTACTCATTGCTATGACACTGTTCATTGCTTTGCACCCGGAATTGCATTTGTCTTTATCCCTAAGTAAGGAAAAATAACAATTGCAGTGTTCTTTACTCTTATTTCTACTGAGTAAAGAAAGTACAATTCCTACAAATACAGAATCGTGTAAAAAAAATCACAGATATTGCAGTTTTCACTGAATAATCTGGAAAGGGGAAATTCTGTACAACATTGTCTTAATACAGTGTCTCCAGTGACCTTTAATTCTGATCAAAACTGGCACCACTATGTCACTAATTACTAACAAAAAAGTCTGAATTGGTTAAAAGGCTTATCAACTCCTTCATTCTTAAAATATGATGTTAAAAGAGAAAATGGAAATGGTCTTCATTCACAACTTTTTAAATGCCAAAGGTGGCAATTATCATGACTGCACTAGAAAGCTGGTATGTCCAAACCAGTCTGAGAGGGAAGAAGATGGTTATGAGATAACCCTCCAAGAAAAGACACTAAGACTGGATCACTGAATCACAGACCCACAGAATGCATCTGAGCTGGAAGGGACTGTTAAGGTTGTTTAATCCAACACCATGATGAGTAACTTGTTTCCTCTCATATAGTTCTAGTACCATAAAGAAGTTGGATTTTTTTGTATAGATGTTCTGAAGAACTTCAAAACCCTGCCTGTAATCTAAGGCAGGTGAGGTTGAGTCTTTGAAAGGTTAAAGGGTTTGTCTGAGATCTGTAAATAGCAAAGATCAATCTCCAAGCACCATCTCTCCTCCTGTTCTTCCCTTACTCCATTGTTATGACTTAAGATACATTCCCACATCACAGCTTTATCCCAGGGATAATTACAGAAATAATATTAAGAGACTGAATATGGAAAAAAAGACACATATCACAAGTTCTGGCATGAATTCTAAATTACTGGATTTTAACAAAAGTTCAATTCTCAGCTCCAGTTACGTTCTCTCTCCTAAAAATCAAGTAACTTAAGTTCAATATAACCAAGATGAATAAACACTGTTTTCAGTACTGCAGTAAATCGGATAGATGGATATCTTAAAGATACATGTTCAGAGTTTCGCATCTCATCACTGCCTACAGCCCTCCAGTCTCAATCCTGATGACAGCAATCACTTTTATGAATACACATGTTCTGGAAGAGACGCTGGACTGTGTGGCTGGATAAGCAGGCAGATAAAATGGCAGAGAAATACAAAATGTCAAGCATCCATCTACCACAGGTATCAGCCCAGGAGCTCGCAGTGATGCTTACACAGATAAAGAAAAAGATCAAAAAGAAAGCTATGCAAGTAATTTGGTTCCATTATTTATTATAAGATTTTTGCCTATGTAAGTATAAATCAAATGCAAACATACAGCACTGCCAAGGAAATAAATTATATTTGATACCTATACGTTAATATATTCCAGTAAACCACACTAAGGAACAAACCTAGTCGTAATTCAGTCAGGAATCTGCACAGAACTGTACTATTAAATTTCTATGGTATGTGAAGAACAAAACAAGTTTAAGCAATGCAGTTCGTCAAATCATATCAAAATCAAAATGACTGCAAATTCCTAAAGCAATGTTACTAATTTATCATTGTTACAGCTTAAGAATGTAGACACATCACATAAATTGCTTCTCCCTCACACAATATCTTTGAATCACTCAATCTGAAATTAAAAAACCCACAAAAAAACCTGAGTGTATTACAAAGAAACTGCACTTCTGTAGCAAAGGAGGTAACAGCCATTGAAACAAGAAATAATGTCACGGCATTAAGAACTATATGCAGTTTTGCACTGGAGTTATCATTTATATAATAAGCATAGAAGTGTACCAAAAAAATGAGACACTCAATTTTTTTTCTTCCAATCGCTTTGGCACAGGGTAACTAGGTGGAAGACAAATGGAATTTTAGTAATTCCAAAAGGCACTAAAGTAGATGGTAACAGCTAAAACATAACTCATGCTAAGAAATTTCTTCCTAACAACTGTGGGATGCAGCTCTGCTTTAATTACAAAGAGGGAAAACATGTTCAGGATCCAACATAACAGGCACATTATCACTACAAAAATTTGCAAACAAAATTCAGCTTTGCCTATCCTGGATTTCATCCAGGAGGGGCAGTGGACTTCTTATTTTTCCCTTTTGTAATTAAGAGTCAGATTTCTCACTCAGACAGTTTTCTGGAAATCTTTATCTTCAAGTAAGAACAAAGGAAACATCACAGCACTGAATTTCTTCCAGGTAACCTATCACACTGATAGAATCATTTTTACCCTTAATTCATGACCTGCTCACTGCTATTCAACTGAGACATAGTATCTGAGTACTTCTCAGCTGAGTCATTTTCCCACACCCAGAGCCTCTTTTGTTGGTCAGCTGATCTGCTATAAATTTTCATGGATTACAGCCCAATTCCCTCACATCTTCCCCATTCCTTGTTATATCTCCTTTCTTGCAATCATGGGAAAGACATACAGGACATTTCCTCTGTGCTCTGCCTTAACTTTCTTCATGGTCCTTAATTTCCCTTTATTTCCCATTTATGAGCACCTCAAAAAGCCCAGGGATTTTTCTAAAAAGCAGTATCAATGAATAACTTACAAGTTCACCCCAAAACTCTGCAACCACACTGGGTATAGTGAACTTGAAAATGTTAATTATGAGGAATAAAACATAAATGGACTTGTGGTATTAATGGGCCACAGCTAACACCTAGAAGAAAGCAAGCAATTGAAATACATACTGGAAAGCAAATCTGATTATTTAAAAATGCAAATTCTTTGCACTGTGTTTTAGCTGCTACTTAGAGTAAGCTTCACAAATCTGAAAAAGAGTCATACTGATTCCATGCGATATATTTTGTTAAAAAAATAAACAATCACTATTTTAACTAACTTACAATCTTTCAGTCTACTACTCCTTGTTATTCTATAGAAAAGGAAATGCTTGTGCATTTATGTCTATGCAACTACTTTTTAATCAAGCAAGCATTAAAAAAGACTGCCTGACCTGATAAGCACTCTGGAAGAATCCATTACACATCTAAGAAATAGAAAATATCAGCTGCAGGAAGATTGCTCTGACTAATTTGGTACTAGGTCTCCTGTCTTCTGTGCCACTCTTATCTGTTTTAAGTAGAAATGACAATGCCTAGCTAGTTGCTGACAGCCAGCTTCAACAGTATAGCAAACAAATTTGTTTAGGAAGCTCTGTCCTGCAGGTACATCCAAGTTCTACTCTTGGTAGTGCTACAAACCTGTTGTGACACCAGGAAAACTTTTTAACCTCAGTTAAGAAATCTATATAATACCTATATTCTTTAGCAGTTCATCAATTGTCTTCATTTTTGTTAAATGGAAAACACCCCACTACACACATTCTGCCTGGAACTCACGAGTCGTTCTTGAAAGATGGCTATTCAGAGTCAGTGCGTGAACACTAAAGGCATTCCTGTTTAATCATACTCGAGAAAGAAATCCAAGAGGATGTTCCCAAGTTTATGGCTCCTCCTGTTCAATGGCACAAGCACTTTGTGCTGAATGAAGAGTGAAACCTGATGATTTCTGTAAAAACAATATTCACTTCTCTAAGAAGCTACCAGGGCAGTTCCAGATTTAATGGCAGCAGATGCCTCCGTTTGCTGATGAAACCTGATGTCACGGCAAAAAGTCAAAAACAGGCTGTGAGGAAATTTACATAAAAATACAGATGAGTCTTACTAGACACATTCACTCTGAATGAAGAAACACTAGCAGAGTACTGTTAAGAGAATTTGTCTCTTGGTGAAGATTTTAGGGAAGATTTCTCTCTTGAGAAAGATGTTGCTACTTCTTGTGACATTCTTTCACAAGGTGTTAGCAGTTTCTCAATTTCAAAATATAATTCATTTAGTTAGGAAACACAAAATTTGTTACATTTAATGCAGTACTTTCTTGAAAACTAATCTGAAAGTCATAGTAGCAAGCATTTTTTCACAATTTCTACAGTTTAAGAACAATTTAATTTCCTGCTACTACAGGGGTACCATCAACTTGGAGTTCCAGTCATTTTTATAGAGCTATTAAACAATTCAGTGTATTAAATCTGCTTGCCTTTTACTTTTGCACTTGCCTTCATTCTCATCAAAATCACCTTCTCTCCATCCACTGCTCCTACAAAAATAAAGTACGCTATTTCTTCTCATTTTCTATTCTCTAGTGCTAAAAGTATTGACATATGATCTTCATCTGCTTTTGGTCTTACAGGCAGACGTGACCTCAAAGTGTTTGCCTTAGCAACATTTCCCTTCTAATTTATACTCTGAATGCACCACAGTATAGCAAAGTGCTGAAACAGCTGTTCTATAGGGGTGAAATCATGCCATAGAGAAGTATATTCAACATTGGCTACAAGCACAAAGTGAGACAGGTAAACCATCTCTGAAACCTGATCAATTCCTCTCACTTGTTCCATACAGAGCTGTTGAAGCCAGTGATGGCCAGTGCAAAGCTCCTGAACCATTCCTGGCTCAAAATCCTTCAGCTGTGGTTCCTGTGGGGCTGCCAGTCATGTATCTGGCAGCACAGCCAAGCTGATGCAGTGGTGGCTGAATAAATTCCAATTACTTGATTTGGAAGAAACGAGTCAACAAGGGTTGTTGAAGCAAACATAACCCTAGTAACTCAATCCTGTGGTGGTCTGAAACTTTGGTGGCATTTGTCTTGCAAACTGCAAGATTAGTTTATGTGTTTCTGTGAACAGAGGGCCTCTGGGCCAGCAGAAGGAATTTGGAGATTTAGCTTTGTGTTTCCAGCCCCTCTTTCCTCTCTCTGGACTTCATCTTCTTCACTTCTTGTCTGTATTTCGGAGAGGACACACATGTCACTGAGCTAGATGTGGCAGCCACCTTGCCCTGAAAATGTGGTGAATACAGATACAGTGTGCTTCCTCAGGGATCAGAAAGAAGGTTTTGTCTGGATTCCATAGGTTGCTGAAATAGAAAGGGTTCTCCCCTTGTTTGTGGCTGCAGGAATCAGCATTTTGGAAATGGAGGTCTGGCATAGAAGCGTAAGAAACAGAGAATTGGACTTTAAAATACCTGCTGATGCTGAGGGATCTGTGCATGGACTGGATGGGCACTGTGTTCCTACACAAGTAGGAACTGCTAGAAGTTTCTCCCCTTTCATGGCTTGGAAATAGAAGTTCTGGCTTACTGATAAAGAATGTTGTGATGAATCACCATGTGTCTTTGTGTGTATATCTTTTTGGCCCATTAGCACATTAACTAAATTAATTGGTTAATTTTGTCGTCAGGGCTTTTAACACATGACAAACTCTGAAACAAGTCCCATTCGGAGTTTTGGAAGCCCTCAGCTCTCCAAAGCAGATGGTGTAAGTGGTTTGGTTTGTAGTTATACAGGAATTTTGGCATGTCATCCATAGGGTGAGTTTGGCCATACTTGTCTCATACAGAACAAACTAAAAAGCAGCTGCAACACACCATGTGCCTAATACAGACATCATAGCAAGTTCTTCCATCGGAAATGCTAATCATTAGAGACTACAGCCTAGTTTACCCAGACTGACTGTAGATAGCCATCCTCGTGCCAGGACTGGTCTGTGGCTTAAGTGGTTTTTTACTCTCTTCCATAGCCACTTCCTCCTAGACACATCTACAGAGATTGTAAGAACCACAGGAGCTGATAAAAAACAAATTTACTGAATTCCTTGAGTATGACACGTATCTTCTCAAACACATGGGATACTCATGGGCTCAAGATGGAGAAAGTAACATAGGTAATAGCATAGTTTCAGCCTCTCTGTAGGAACAATCCATAAATGTCAATACCTATTTCACAACACATTGAAATCCCAGGTTATTAATACAGTCAGACTGTAAAAAGAGCAATATACAGATCAGATATTTTTACTGACCCAGCAAACAGACCTTCATGTTTTCAACCACTGCCCTCCCATCTAACACACCTGTAAGGCCCATAAATTTTTCTCTAAACCAAGCTCTGACTAGAAAGACTGAGATGAATGAGGAATCTTGAGAATCTTTTATTTTGAAAACAACATAAAGTATCCTGGGTGTTCCCTGGGGGGACTTTTTGTTGTGTCCAAGAGAAGGAATCCTAAGGAGAAATGTGTCCTAAGCTTCAGGGTTCTACTTAGGTATTGGCTAATTGAATCCTGGGAGGAAATGTTCTCTAACCTTTGGGATCAAGAACGAATCTCAGTTGAGCAAGTTACAAGAAATAGTTTAAAAGACACAGACCACATGTCTGTTCTGCCCAAAATGTTTAGCCTAACCCTCTCTGAGTGATGGGGTAGAAGAAAGGCAAACAAGAGCTCCCTTAGTACCTGCAGCACACACATACAACATGGCCTTATGCCCCTCCTCTACAATCAGTTTTGAGAAAGCAAGGAGAGAAGGGCAGTAAGCACTCAACAGTGAGCAGCATCTGAATATGGCCACTGGTGCTTTTTGCACAAGCCATCCTGGCTGAGGATCTTGCAGCCTCTAACATATACATGCTGACAGCACCGTAATACCTTTTTTCAGTTTTTTCTTTTTGCAGTTGGGGAGCCAATACACAAAAAATTGTGTTTAGAAGGCCCAGCAGAGGTACCCAGGTAGCCCCACAATTACCAGGGTGTGCAATTTCCTAAGTCTGACAAGTGGCTTTTAGCCTCTGCCCCCAGTGAAATCAAAATAATTACATCCAACAACTAACAGTACTGAGGCTATTCTGCTGTCAATAGTCTTGGGGATCTCTACTTAGCTAACAGCTCAATGCATGATTTTGGTGACTTTGCACAAAACAGAACCCATCATACACTTCTACTATGGGCAAAAATAACATGAGTATGTTAAGCTGCTTTCACTTGTCACCCCTGATGAACTTTATATGGCAACCAGACCAAAAGTCCTTGCTGAGCCCCTGAAGCTGAATGTGAAACGGAAATATCACGAAAACCACTGCCAGCATCCCAGAACATGACTCACACTGCTTAAGCACCACATCATTACATTTAGAAGTTTCTCATATGGATACTTCATATGGATAGATCAACTACTCTGAAACTGCATTTGCTCAGGAAAGCAGACTACACACCTGGGCTCCTCACTTGGTACAGTGTTCTCATGTGCTGGTTAACTTGAGGCAAGTCACTGTGTATCTCTGTATTACCATTTCCAAATGCAAAACTAATTACTCTAAGCCCCTCTGTGCAGCACTTAAACATCTATGGATGAAAATAATTATCCTAAGCACTCTTTATGTTATTAGAGTGAAGAACTATGGTACTATGTGGAAAGCTAGGGCCAAGTCTCTTCTGTCAGTCTATCCCTCTTGACAGGTACAAACTCTTAAGTTGAGCCGTTACTACAAAATGATGCTTAGAATTGATGGGCCTTTCTGAGCAGAGTAAAATGGAGAGCTGGTAAGGGAAATCCATGAAAACAACACAGGGAATGATGTCAATTGCCCTAGGGGCCACATTTTCATAGATGTCTGAAGACAGAGATGAGGTCCGTACGTGGTGGGATTTTCAGAAGTAACTCTTACTCAAAGAAAATCAATGGCAGTTAAGTAGTGCAGCCTTTGCAGACAGTCCCTGAAACTTTAACCACTCATATTATTGAAAATCAGACCCCAAGTAAACAACTAAAAAGGCTCTGTTTAATGTTACTTGTATGACTATTGTGGAAAACATTTTTAGATCAAAAAGTGACCTTTAAATTGCCGTTTAGCAATCTATAAATGTTAATGAAAACCCATGCTGTCTGTCCTGTGATAATTTTTTCCAATTAAAAGCTTATTCTTTTTATAACCTAATAAGCATATCATTAGTCTAAGCACATCCACTGTTCACAGTTTACAGGTAAAATAAAAGGAGAGGCCTCTTACCAGTAACTACAATTCTTTCACACACAAATTCTTCATGTATATTTGAACTAAGGAGCTACATGTCCTTCCACTTTAGAATAGCCTTGTAACTTCAAAATGAATAAACATGTAAGGTACAGGAGGCTGACTGTATGACTAGATCACATCATTTCCAGTATCTCAACTATTTCTTAACAATGGTATGTGCTCTGTAATAATAGAAGATTCATCACAGTAATATGATGGCAAATTTTGACACAGCCTCCAATTGACTTCAGGAGTCTGTGTGGAAATGGTTGAACTGTTAAACCATTCAGGAAACACACATGAATGGACTGAAGCGTATGAATGTGTGAATGCTGAAATAAGACACCCCACAGCATAACAGTATAAAAATCAAATTCTACCTCAGAAGCAAAACATCAGAAATAAAATTTAGAGATTAAGTAAGACCTGCTGATTAAAAAGTATAAATCTGCTGTGATGTGAGGCAAAAATTGAAGAAGGTCATTCAGAAGAACATACGCAAAAGCCTCTGAGGAGAAATGGCTTTGATGAAAGCGTAAGTAGTAAACACCAAGCCCAAGACCTTAATGAGGCTAAGTGAGAGTTCAAACTCTTGTAGCCTTAAGCAGATATTCCATAACAGCTTTAATAAATTATACAGAAGGCGAAAAAAAAGAAACCACATGGATTTCATTCCCAGTATGCGCAGCATGTGGGTGCTGGATGGCTTCTTTGTTGAAGTATTCCTGCCTCTTTCCATGAAAACAGCCCACAGATGACAAAAATGAAGAGCCAACTAGACAGACACTGCTAAGCTCCCTACTTGCCCTGCGGACCTGAAAGTTGGGTTTTTCTACCTTTTCACTCACACACAATAGGCTGGCTGCTATCTGAAGGTCTTGTGATGGCACCTTCAATGTGCCTGATCCAGGAGAAAATTTCAGAGTATTTAAACTGAGTTACACAGGAGCTAAAGGAGATCAGTATAGTTCTGCTAGGTAAGAGCCTCAAGTTTTGGTATGACTAAGCATCTGTGACCTAAAGTGAAAAATATTTTCCTTGAAATTCTTTCCAAGACAGATATCCCCAAGAAACATTAAAGAGAGCAAAAAAAATAAGTAAATCTACAAAGAACCATGATGTTCAAAAGCCCATGCATTGTCCTAAATCTCTCTTTTGCATAAGTACATAGAACATTATGTTCTACTCTTATTAGCAAGTGAAATAATCTAAAAACAACTACTAACAGTAATGAACATCGACATTAATATGCAAATTTCAATATATTACAAAACCACTTTCTCCCTTTCTAGAAAAACAAAAAAATCCACCAAACCCTCTTTTTGTGAGCAAACTATCAGAGATAATTTCACTCACAAGTACTATTAAAAACATTTTTTCCTGAAAGAACTTTCAAAATTAAAACTGTTTAAGACTTTTTTGTACGTACTTCTATGTCCATCAAATGGGGTGTGGAGGAAATGTCTCTAAGCAGACTTAAGTATTTCTGGGAGAACACTGGAGCAGATCTTGCAAATATTAGACTACTATGGTTATGCAATACTGTCTTAATAGTGGGTTACTTTGAACTCTTCTCAAAACATAACATTGATTATGAATATCAATCAGTTTTCAGAACAGGCTTGCAGCTTTAATATTCATATTTGTACATAACAGCTCTCCAGAACAGGATGAGGCTTGGATCTTTTTTTTCCACCTGTATTCTACTCTATAGTAACATATATAGCGAGTTCTTCCTACTGTAATTTAAGCAGAATCCTGAAAGACTGAGTAGCAAATGATAAAATGTGCCTTTGTATACAGAAGCAGAACCTTTCTGCACCAGCAAACTGTTATTGCCCACATCCTATTGACATGTATATGCACCACCATGTAAACTGAGTCCCCCTCCCTTGCTGATATACATGTAAAATCCCTGCCAAATTACCTTGTAAATATACATATGTGTGTTCAACTACAATACAAACAGGTACTATCTTTCCTACCAGTGAATTATTCCCGTTCTAGCTGCACAATATATCATGTTTAACAGAGCACACTTATTAGCAATGTAACTTATGGTGTACCAGCTTTCGCAGGAGTGTCTTCTGAAAGCATTCTTGGACTACACCTCATCCTGTGCTTCTCTTCTCACATCTCCTAGACCCGTCAAGTTTTCTCATTCCTCCTTTGTCTCCATCAACCATCCGCAGTCTTTTACTTTTGCACTTTTTTGGATTGCACTTTCAATCCTATTTCATACACTCTTAAAACCTAACCGTTGTATGAATGCTATTACTGGAAGTTCCACTTTGGGTTGTTTTCTGTACTGTATCATGCCATACTGCATTTAGTTGTGCTCAGACACTATACACGCAATTTGAAGCAGGGATTTTTGCAATGTTTTTAACCTATGCAGTTATTTGGTAAACTGACAAGTACATGCACATGACTATGTAAATAAACAACAGTAACAAAATCCTGGTAAAATCCTACAGAATGCAATTACTCAAATTGGAACTCAGCCAGGATGAGACAGACAGCACCCTTACTCTTGTGGAGAGTATGGATCATGCAAATGGCTTGGACGAATAAAAATTTACATAAATATATACTTCAAAAAACACATTACACCACCACCTGTTATCTAGAGTCACTGACAATGGTGCTAGAACCTCCCTAGCAAACACTTCAGGGCTACCTCCCGTTGCAGCCTGTAGCCTTAGTTGCAGGAAGTGAAGGCTGTCATTTGAATTCAAGGCAAAGTAATCGTAAAGTGGAACATTCTGCCCTAAGATGTGGAGTCCCTGTGACAAGGGCTAACTGGTGGCTCTCCAACGAGTTAGGCACTTCAGTGACTTTCATTAATTCAGTGGAACTTGGAAGAAATAATTCAGAACAGGGCTGTAATTTCAAACTGTCAAGAGCTCTCTTTGTTTCTTAAGTTCAGTAATGTAGACACATAAGGGTTTGGTACCCACTGTAATATTGTGCTTCATTTATTTGTTTGATAATCATCTTGCCACCACACCCACCAGAATGGACTGAACTCAAAGGACATTTGTTAACTCTCTGACACAGGAAGGCTTCAATCTGCTTCATCAGTAGCTAAACACCCCTTTCTCTGATGACTCCTCAACTCTAACTCAAGACACCCAAAACCATTTTCAAGAGGCATCTTCAGTTCCTCAAAAGAACCTGCAAAACTGCTGCATTAACTGTGACTTTTTGCTTTTATTATCACTCAGTTCTCATTTTCCTTCCTATTATTATTTTTTTTTTAATCTTACTAAGTTGCTTTCCATGACTGAAGTTCTTATTTACTGGTAAACAAAGAGACACTGCAGATCTAGTGTATCTGAGTTCGCAGCTTATTCAGTGCTCTTCCAAAAGAACATTATCAGGTGCAAATGGAACCTGCCTTCCTTCACTGAGATCTTACTCTGCAATCGGATGCCACTGGTAAAACCTTTGGTCAAATGTCTCTTTTATGATCAAACTCCTCATGTGTATATACATCATGACGTCTTAGCTAAAGGAACAATACATATCACAGAGTACCCAAATGAAACTGTAACAAAATGTTCTACCACAATTGCATTGGACAAATATAATAAAGCAAAAGAGCTATTAAAATATTGTGAGAGTGAAATCACTGAATAATTTTATTATTACGAAAACACTGCAGATAAGATGCACTGACCCCCCTCAGCTATTTAATCTCTCTGATGAAGGTACAGCAACACTGAGAGAGATACTTAATATTCCCTCCATAACTCCCTGAAGAGAAGTTGTACAGAGGTGGGTGTTGGCCTCTTCTCCGTAGTGACTGTTGACAAACCAGGGGCAATGGTCTGAAGTTGAGGCAGAGGAGGTTTAGATTAGATCTTAGGAAGAATCTCTTTACAGAAAGAGTGGTGAGGCACTGGAACAGCCTTCCCAGGTTGGTGGTTGAGTCACCATCCCTGGAGGTACTTAAGAAGCACATAGACATGGTGCTTCATGACAGGCTGAAGTGGAAGGCATGGAGGGGATTATTTTGTGGTTTTCCATCAGTGAGGTATTTAGGTATTTGTGGGTGTGGGTATGGCTGGACTCTGTGATCTAGTAGGTCCTTTCCAACCAGGATTACTCCGTGATTCTGTTATCATAACCACCCATTTGAGAAAGGTTTCAGTGTACATCAAGGAAGCTCAAGGGAATGAGCCAAGGGATCCAGACAGAGACAGACTGAATTCACATCTCTGGACTCTTAGCTTTCATTTAACAAGAGGAAAATACGGTTCCCACCTTCATTTAGAACTTTCTTGTTCCACCTGCATTCAGACAGACTAAAACAATACCTCAGAAGAACATGAACTTTCCTTTTCATGTCTGTAAGGAAGTAAGTGCAAAGCACACGAGTGACCCTTTAAAAAACACTGCTGCCAAATGCATCACCGAGGAAGAATCTACTGTACCTTTTTCTACAACATACTTGCTTATTGCATACCACAAAGAGGTTTATTTCATCATGAGTAAGCTCACTCTCACAAAATTCAGGACACTAAAGATCATTGTCACAATCTTTGCCTTCCACTGCCACACATCAGCTGTTGCCACATTTGTTTCCCTTTTTATTTATCTAGATCACTGGACTTTTTCTATAGCAGCACTAGCAGTCTTTATTCTGCTTGATGCTGCAGAATACCTACAACATATACTTAGCACTTTTTTTTGGTAAGTGATTATCTTTAACAATAAAGAATAAGCCATTTCTTAGGAGCATTTTATAATTTTGGAAAGTTATTTGGGGCTATAATTTTAAAACATGGCTTTCATTTTAATGCTAACAAACCATGTCTGTTATGGAAATATTTAATAGCAAGCTGCTGCCTAATTAGATGACTTAATGTTGCAAACCTCTGTGTTTAAAACCAAAAAAACCAAAAGAACTGCCAAAGAAGATGGAAATCAATTTTTTTTCCTTTGTTTGCCATGATGTGCTGCTTTTTTTTTTTCTGTTTATATTACATGCAGAGGGAAAAAAAGAGTCAAATCACAAAATCACGAATTCACAGTGTTTTCCTTTATACAGTAAATAAGTTAGCTGGGATGTATACAGCATGTTTGCTTTTGTTTCTTGATGATTTTTTTTCAAAGTGACATTTAGAAGCCAATAATCCGAAGGATTTTATTGAACAATTTTAACAGTGTCTGAAAGGTAGACGATGTAGCTGCAATGTGATTAAATAATCTGCTAGATCAATGAATGCAGCATGAATTAAAATGGCTGCAAGCTTCTCTAAGCACAAGGGTAGAGATCAAAAAAAAACCCGAAGCGTCCTCTACTTTTTATTTTAAATTGCAAAACAAAAAAAAAAAAGAGAAACCATTTACTGTTTTAAACAAATTCACCTTTTCCTGGCAGAAGGAATACAGAACTGTTCTAATAAAACATATTTTTTTGTCAAAGATCTGACTGCATTTTGCCAGTCTCATACTGAATAATCTCATTCAAGGAAAAAGCAGTGTCTCTTCAAGAAGCATAATGGTGGTAGGATCTGGTCCAAAGTGAACTGTTATCTCATGCGTGAAGATAATGAATGTTAATTTAAAATAATGTTCTTTCAACTCCATTTTTTTTATATAATCAATCAGGCCTGAAATGTGTGCATGCGCTCTTGCTCTCGCATACTCGCTCTCTCTCTCCCTCTCTCTCTCTGTGTCACTCATCCACAAACACTTCATTATATATTCTCATTCCCAGATACTCAGAATAAAATCTTCTGCAGGTGTAAATAAATATTGCTCCACTAAAGAAAACAGTGCTGCACCAAATCTGTAGCAAAGACACCCATCCTCTCCCATTTAGACTGTGACACTCTCACTTAATGCGCATTTCATGCCAAACTCTCCCTTTCTTCCTTTCATATGTGCATTTCCCAGCTCTTACTTGCACTCAACAGACAAATGCTCTGCCTTTCATTAAGTCGACCCTCAAGGTCCCTTATCTCCATCAAATACTTTGTGGACAGGCAGGTAGTTTTCTGTAAATGAGGAAGGAGCTCCCGGTAAATGCTAGAAGAGAAAAAGCACTGCAGTGGGAGGTTGCAAGGCATTGGGGAGGACAGAATAGGCTTAATGTGAAAAGGAGTAGGTTTTAACATTATTAAGTAAAATGTTCAATTATTACAGTAACGAGAATGTAAAACATTCTGAGATGGACTAAATAAATTTCTGTACAAGTAAAAGCTGAAGCCCTGATGTAAATTATTAGTGTTTGAGAACCAGTATTGAAAATTGCATTCCATAGCTTTCTACATCAGAATGTTGGCTGGTTTTTGGAACCTTTTTAGGAGACATTTGAGTTTGGCAATGGCTGGAGACAAGACTCTGGATTACACGACATGCTTGTTTGATCAAGAAAGGCAGTTCTCATGTAAGAAGAGCCAAGCAGAAATTTGGATATAATTCCTTCCCACTGGCCCAGGAAACACTGTGACTGCTTATCCACTAACTTGGCAGAGCAAACCATGTTCCGCTTCTAGGCTTCTTGGTGCACCTGTACTCAAAGCATCTGCACAAGTATCAGCACTTATTGTTATTTCCTGGGCCACTGTAAGGGACAAAAATTGCTCTGTTTTACTGAAGTCTTCAGAAATCAGTGCTACAAGTTAGGTTGTTTTTTTATAAAACTTTTTGTAACTATTGAGGAAAAGAATGGATTAGAAAAAACTAGTAAAACTGGCACCTGGAGATACTGCATAATTCATATTTCCTAAAAGGCACAAGCTGAATAACAAGAAGATACCTCATGTCTGGAATCAGAGAAGTCAAGAGTATGCTTCCAATTAGGAGATTTTACTAGGAAGCCTTCTGGGAGCCAGTGCACAGGAAAGGAAAGAATCTCTTTCTTATAACAACTATTTCCTGTAAGACTATTTACTTCAGGTTAGTAGAAGACAAAGCTACAAAACTGAAAGACAGGATTAAAGATTGAGAGTGCTCATGTTTCTTGCTTTCCAAAGCTGTCAGTCTGAAATGGTTCCACTTAAGGATCAACATTCTTCTTAAAAAAGGCAGGTCAGTCCAACAAAACAGTATTTTTTAAAAATAAACAAATTTATGAGATTTGAACATGGTAGCCTGTAAACAACCTGGTCTTACATTCTAGTCAGACTGACAGGTCAGACACCATGAGTTACCAATGAGCAAAGTGTACCTCCTTTCTTACTCTTCCATTTATTTTACCAAGACAAGTTTTCAGAAAACTATTTTGATTGGCAAAAAAAGAAAAACTTTTAACTGAGAAAATGTTAGTATCAATGCCAAATTATTCAGTGCACGGGATTATCTTCAGGTGTCAGCTTGCACATGGCAACTAACACTGAAACACCCAACTTCATGAGAATAGCCTGTTGCAGTTGGTTCTTAGGAACATCCCAAAGTCTGAAATGTAGTTATAACACAGTTTTATGTAGCTAAAAATGGTGCCTGTCTGCTTCCTGTGAAAACAACTAACTACAAGCATTTCTTCACTTTTAATTAATATAGAAAGGAAAAATGTTTTCTGATATAACTGTACTATGTAACAGAGAAATGAAGAATGAAGCGAGAACATTGATCTCTATGCTCTTTGTTGCACGAAGCAACAAGGATTGCCTAGATTTTGCTAATGAAAAGGATGATTCAATTTGCAGAATTCATAGATTTCTGTTTATGTTCTGTAATTTAAAAAATAGCATTGATATTAAACTTGTTTTCACTCACATAGTTTTCATATTTTTGAAATTATGTTAAAATCCTCAGTTTCCTGAAGTATCCTTTTCCCAGCTTTGCTAATGTAAAAACAAACCTTTTTTCTCATACTGGTATCAGCTTTTCCACTAAGAATCTTTGTATTTCTTTTTTTACTACCTTCCTTTATTTCTAATTAAGGCTCTCTATAACATACAAGACTGAAGACACACAGAAAATGTTAAAAGTCATCAACAGAAAGACACTATCCAACAGCTCCTCCGACCTTTACGTAGACACTCGAAATTCCTTCAAATACTAATGGATGTGCACAAAAAGTGCCCTAACTTCACTGGGAACTATCCCCAAAGTAAAACTTTGCACATGCAAAAATAACAATGGTCACACTTTTGAGACTCAAAAGAAGTAAAAAATGCCTATGTAGCAGTGCATACTCCAATGGAAGGAGCAAAAATAAAGTACTATGTAAAGTTCTATAGGCAAACTGGAACTGTGTTCTTTCATGAATATTGGAGTTGTATGTAAAGTTTTAATTTAAAAAAACATTTTATCAACATAAACTTGAGTCATCAGTCCTCCAGTCACCAAGTCCTGTGCATTTTAGGTACCAGTGGGAAACAAGTGCTTATACAATCAAGGCCTCCATCATTATACTTATATTCACCTATGAGTAACAATGAATTTTCTGCAGTGAACATCATCAGTTTTCATCAGTGAACAATCAGTCGTGTGTGATTACATTTTACGAAATAACAATTCTTTGGTTTGATCTTGTACGGTTTTGAATCTGAATTTTAAGTAAATGTTGGGAGATGGAACTATGCATAATCGCCAAGTTTAAGTTTGTCTCTGAAGTCAATGACAGCTTAGAAAATACTGTTCACAAAACTAACAACCAATCAAAAGGGAAACTGGAGAAACAAATGTCCCCACCATTTTGAAGTAGAATTTAATTTAAATTGTATGTGTGAACACACACACTGCAATGTTACGCAAGGTTATTTCCCTTTGCAAGTGTTGTTTAACGATGATGACAACAAGAAAATGGTGATAAGGCACAAACAACCAATTGGCTGTTACCTGGTTTCTGACTTGAGACAAATTTGTAATTGTGAACTAAACACATCAATGCTGTGTATGACTTAATAAAAATTGATGACACCATGCTAAGAAAGATAAAGCTCTCATCTCACAGATCTTATCAAACATTTGTTGAGCAATAAACATATCTTACATCCTTTTAATTTATTTTTCACTGTATATTATTTCTAGCTACTTTGGAATTCAGCTTAGCATTCTCTCTCAACTCCATTTTGTTTCACTTCATTGCTTTCCCAAAAGGTTTGAATAAAACCTAACGTTGAAGGATAAGGATTGCTCTGCTAAAATTAGTGAGCTAAGTACCATATCCCATGAGTCACTGCATGCAACTCCCATCCACCTATCTTTAAAAGACCAGATAATAATGCCATGCTCTAAGTGTATGAGATCAAACTACAAATACCCACTTGCCAAAACACTGCTTTTGAGTCCTACACTAACCAGCAGAATCCTATACTCTGCAACCAAAACATTAGTTAACTGCATTAAAGTAACTGAAAACAAGGCAAGTTGTTTTCATTCTTATTTTTAAGATACCGCTAAAGGAAGGGAAAGTGAAGCAGAGGAGAAATGAGAGGTAGAGAGCAATGTGCTTTACTCATGTAAGAAAAAATAAATCACTAGTTCACAAATCAATAGTATCCTATTACAGACAAAAATGAGTTAACACAGTGAGACCACTTCTTTGCACACAAAAAATGCAGCTTCCACAGAAGGGGTAATGGGAAGTTACTGGTGTTTTTGCTGGTATGCCTGACTATTTTTTAACCAATAGGTGGATTTTACCACTTTGCATTTCACTGTCTCTGAAGCTGAAGTTGTTTGCAAAGAATTGGTTTTATATCACATACCTCAGTTGAGAGCTGTATAAGAGTCATAATCATTAATTCGCTATGTTTTATTCTGTAACTATTTAGTCTTTGAATTTAACATTGAATACAGTGTTAAGATATTGACTGTTGGTACAGCATCATCAATATTTTACTTGTAGTTTTTAACATTTTTGCAATTACAAACATCACGGTCCTGCCATTTGAACAAATAACATATTTTAAACTCAAATTATATCTCTACAGTTTCATAGCAGAAATTTCTGAGCTTTAATAAAATGGAAAATAAGGAATGGAAAAGAATAAACCTCAGCCTTTTTGTACATAGAACTCTCAATAACCGCACTCTGCATGGTACAGCTATAGGATCAGGCTCTGACGGGATATTACCAAAGCTGGCTGACCTAAAATTAGACGCCATGAGCTTTAACTTGGGTTCACGGACATGTCACAGTGTATCACCACTCTGCCTGCTGTCACCTGCCCACAAAACTAAAAAGATCCTGTTGATCTTGGGAAGGAAAAGAAAAACCAGAACAGAAACAAAAAATGTTTGAATAAAAATGTTCCTAAAACATGAGGAAAAAAAATCAGCCTCTAGCACAGCTTATGATTCAAGTTAGTTTACCCTTTAGTAACTCATGTATTTAAAAACATTGATTGCAGCCATCTTACATCAAAAAGCACTGCAAACCAACTGTGTGTTTGCATGACTTCAGACACTCAGTGAAACAGTATAGTTAGAACAAGCAGCTTATTTACTGCTTTTGAAACTGTTGTAACTCTAAAAATCCATTATACAGTTATTTGATGTTTTAACCTTAAACCCCCCCCATATTTCATATAATTCAATATTCACAGCTTAGTTAAAAATAAATAAATATTAAAACACAGTTCAGGCTTGCTCAGTTAACTTGACAGCAAACATTGCTTTAAAGAGGTAATAAACTATGTTTAAATGTAGAATTGGAAATACATTGAAAAGAAGACCCAGCCTTGGTGTTGCAGGGTGATGCATGCAGAGAGGCCTCTAAAATCAGATTACTGCTTGTGCTACTGGAGTTCGTTTGTTCAGGCCACAGACCACAGCATTTATTATACTGTGCTGAGCCACTTTGGTGTCTATTCACCTACTTTCAGTTGCTTCCACTACACCCAAAAATCACAGGACGTTATTTTCCACTACATGAAGACAAACTTCAGCTTTATTTTAAGAAAAATGTTTGCCACACTTCTTTTACATTTTGTACAGACGACAAGATAACGCTTTCACCACTAGTGAATTTGTACCTTTATACAGCACTGAAAGTCACTGGAAGCTTTGTTTTAGGAATGTCAAGAGTCAACTTAAGAAATTCCTGAAACATAGAATCATTATCTCATCCCATAAACTACTTATTTTGAAGGCTATATTTTCTTGACAGATTAAACCTTAGAATAATAACCCAATTATGAGCTAAATTTACACTCAACTGATCAAAAATCATCTCAAATCTGACAAGAACAATCTTTCTTCACAACACTTGAATAACACTGACAGACTAAAATGTGTGAGCTATACAAAAGATTACATATGTTGCATTGCCCAACTACCAAGGGCACCGTGTGCCAAGTCCTACATAAATACTATGGGAGTGATCATCACTTCCTGAGACTAACAAAAAAATCCAACAAAGCAAAAAAAATCCACTCTGCAGATAAAGAACATGATCTGAAACTAACCTCTGAAGAAACAGTGAAAGAAGGATGGCTAAAGAAAGTCCTATTACACACAAGGACAAACACCCTAATTAATAAATTCAGTGGTCAGTATTTTAAAGGAATGTGTATATTCACGGGACAGACAATGAAAACTAACTGCTCCAACAATTCTGACCTAACTGTTACAAAAGTACAAAACTTTACTTCATTAAGGAAAGCAAACTCTTATGCATCTGGACAGTACTTTTAGACAACAGAGCATTTTATCACTGCTGTGAGACACACATAGATTGCACAGATTAATTATGTTTTTATAGTTCAACTTAGCATTTGTAACAACCTTAACTATGGATTTAGTTTACTGGTACTTATTTCACTCTAGAACTAGCTAAAAAGCCATTTAATAAGAAAATTAGAAGTTTACTGAAGACACCTTCATCACCCCATCCCTCTTTCAGAACTTTTGTGGTGGACAGATTGATTGCCTGAAGTTCTTACAAACACTTCTGGAGCTAAATGCTCTGAAGACTGTGGAAGGCACTATGAAAAATAGTTACGAGCGTGTAAAAACTATGTAAACTGTAGCCGACTTAATTTGAGCATTCAATTCCAAAACAAATCTCTTTATCAAAGGGTGTGAAACAGGACAATTTTCTAACAAACCAGATAATTCAAACTGTTCACTTATGGAGAAGTACAGATGTCTAAAATTAAGAAATTCTCTTCAAATGTTGTTTTTCATCTGTTTCTTTTTGAAGTATTTCTACTAGTATCTCCTAGTTCAGAGACCACAGATAGCACAGTTTGGCTGTTGCCAAGCCATGGTTCACTGGTACAAACACACAGAAGTTCAGAGGTAACCTAAACCACTTCAAGGTGAATCTGAGGCCAAATTTATTGTCCATCCATACTGTTTTCTTCTCCAGAAGCACCATGTTACTAACAATACCCATCAGATTACATCTACCTGCAAGATGGAAAAAATTAGGACATTTCACAGCCCTTCACTACCATTTGCTCTTGAGATGATGTTAGGTTCTTTCCCTGCAGAAGTCTCTAGTCTTTCCTAGATTCTCAGCTACTAGGGCAGGTGGGACCCCCAGGCAACCTGAACACTAGCTGCACACAGACTGTCTACAGATAACATGGACACACAGCACCAGGCTACAATAACGACTCAGCTATTACATACTGCATGCACAGTAATTACATTCATGACATTATCGTTACTTCTGTAGCATTCAATTTTTCATGGAAAGTTAGTAAGTTTCACTCTGGCTCAGAATACATGAGGACTGAGATAAACTCCTAGAATTTAAGTTTATGGCAAACAAACTCAATTTGTTTTTCTTACACTTAAAAATAATAGCTGTAGTTGTTTGCTTATATTAAAGAAAAGTAAATACACTGGTATGGAGGGAACATTCCTGTTAAATCAGTACTACAAAGCTCCAAACTGTGGAACAAGTGCATTTTACAGCACACCACAAAAATCATGAGACCTACATCTACACAGTCAGAATTCCCATCACAATGCTGTCTTTATTAGTAAATAATTTTCATCACACTATACAGCTCATGAGACAGAGTGTGAGAGTAATTCTTCTCATTCAGGCCTTTGCTGCTGAACCCAATACCAAATATTCAGCTACAGGTGCCTCTTTTTGACCAGATACCATACTCAAAAAATAAGTAATTTATTTTTCCACTCATTAAAACCAAACTTGCCATCAGAAAGATGTATTCTCTGTTTTACAACCTAGCCCATGAACGACTCCCTTCCCCATACAATTATCTAGCCTGAGAGAAGAAGGTTTGTTTAGGCATGAAATAGCTGGCATTAAACATAAATCCATGCTGGCAATTATTTTGTGGGTACTTTCACTTTTACACAAAACTGCAGTCAGCAAGTGGTCTACTTCCCTAAAGACTTTCTGTAGTGTGGTCAGAATGGTTGATAACAAAATAAATAAATAAATACACACACTAAAAAAACGTGGAGACATGCCAGTTCCTTTGCACTGAAGGCTGAGGAACCAGAAGCACCCAAGGGACTACAACCAGAACCACAAACTGGCATTTCAACTCATACTTTTCCCTTCTCCAGACACCTGCCACAGTGACTATCCCTAAAGAATTAAACAGTTTCTTACAAATAGCAAGAGCAAAGTAAAAACACCAATGCACACCAGACAAAAAAGCATTTTCTACTTTTGGTCCTTTCCACTGCAGTAGGATCTCCTCAAATCTACAACAATCTTACTTCTACAACAGAGGCCGTAGTAGTAGATGATTCCAGGGTGCTAAAATGCCAAATGATAAAATATAAAACCAACCGGCACCAAAGGAGTTTTTCAACCATTTTCCTCTTAAGACATCCCAGCTCTGGTTTTCTTAAAGTTCTGTTTGCCGTGTTCTCAGAAGACAAAAAAAAGGGAAATAATTCCCAAACAAATTCTGCTGCTTTCAGGATAAATCCCCAAAGACACACAAAGTTTACCAAGTCCTTAACATCAGTATTTTTTAGGAGGAATGTTCTCTGGGACACACGAAGGTCAGCAAAGCACTCGGAGCTCCTTATCACCCCTACCCCGGGAACCCCACACCTACACTGGCATCCTTGCCCCGTGGAAAGAAACGAGTCCGATAGGCCTCTGGACAACCTCGGAGGCAGGGAAAGAAGGGAAGCACCTCACGCAGTGAACCGAGGGCAGTTATGGGGACGCACGGGTTCGGACGCACACATGCAAAACCGCTCCAAAACACCAAAATGAAGTTCAGTTTTTCCCCAAAACAGACCGCCGAGTCCAGCAGGGCTGCGGGAGGGCCCGCTGTGGCGGGGGGCAACGAGCGAACGAGCTACTCCAGAAAGCCCCGAGGCGGCCCCTCGCCCGCAACGCGGGGAGGCGGCGGAAGGTAACAGAGAAATCGACCCCTTTCTCCCCACAGCGCTGCACCCTGAGGCAGTCGGGGAAGGTGATAAAAGCCACCGAGGTTGAGGCTGTGGCCGGTGCCGAGGTGGTGGGAGGAGAAAGGCAGGGGCTGTGAGTCTGACCCTTCCTCCCCCTCGGGTAGGGGAGCCATAACCCCTCTCCTGCCTGTGGGGGCCCGCCGTCTCTTATATGGACTCGCCACTGCTGTGCAGCTGCCATTACTCGGGCCAAGACCCGTCCTCCGAGCAGACATCCCCCACCCCTACAAGGCGATACGGGTTGCGTGTGTGTGTGTAAAAATAAAGGGGTGAAGGGAAAACGGGGAGCAAAGTCGTCGCCTCGCATATGGTTCAAGAGTTGCGCCGTGCTGAGACCGGGCCGCGCCACACCCCGCCCGGCCTCGCCTCTCACGCGAGTCCCCGGCTCCCCGCCGCTCGCAGGCCCGCGCCGAGTGCTGGCGGTTCTCGGGGTTCCCCCTGCCCACCCCAACCCTGGCCCAGCTGCAACTCGGGGGCGCGGGGGGAACCCGCTACCGCTGCCTCCTCCCAGCCGAAACCCGACCGGGGAAGGTGTGAGGACAAAAATAAATAATAATCGCGTTAATAATCACACGCGCTCCGCCGCTGTCCCCTTCTCTTCCTCGATTTCCAAGCGGGCTGCCAGATTATTCTGCCCACTCCGAAAAATGAAATAATAATAATAAAAAAAATCCCGCCTTCCATCTCCCCTCCCTTCCCCCCAGCCCCACACATTTTATTATTAAGTATAATTGCTCTCCCCCTCCCCATATGGCACCCCGCCGGGCAGGATTGCCCCCTCCCCTGGTGCCCAGCCCTTCCCCTCTCCCCTCTCTCCCATCTCCTTGGAACAGTGTGTACATGATTTTGTATTTTTTTTAAGGCGCCATGTTTATAATCCTCCATCATATTAAAAAAAAAATCCACCCAGCATGAGACACGGCGTCTCTCGCACCCCAAAGCCAGGGAGGCAGACACAGAAATATCCACAGGGCTGTAAATTCACCCCCCACCTCCCGCACACACACCCCTCCTCCCCAGACTTAAAAGTCTCTCTCACCTTGTACTGCTGGCGCTGCTTCTGCTGCTGCAGGGGGGGAGAAGTTAAGCCAGGGAAACTTTTCAGTCCCTTCCCCAGGCCGCTGCTGCCTCCTCCTTCCACATATTTTTCCTCTCAGAGTTTTATTGTGTCTGAATTTTCTCTCTCTCTCCTCTTCTGTCTGTCCACAGTTCAGGTTTCTGGGGTAAACAGGGTTTAGGATGGTGCTAGGGATATTTGGGAGAAGGAGAACTCTAGTGGTGTCTGCTGGAGTTGCTGTTTGTTTCTTCTATTATTTTTTTTAATAATACATTTGAAACGGATCTTTAACTATTTATTATACATGTATTTTATCATTCTCTAAAGTCTGGGCTCTGTCTTATTGCTGAGGAAGAATGTGCTGCTTATCTGGCCCCGAGACACGCAAATTCTTCCTATCTCCATGTCCAACTTAGAGAAATTCTGGGTAACATTTTTATAAGTAAAAACACACGGTGAGCAGCAGAAATTAAAACATACCAAATCAGACGTCTGTTTCAGTGTTGTGAGCTGTAAATACACGCTTTCACTGGAGGATGGGGAGATACATAGTAATATGAAATATGTAACTTTATAGGCACCTACGTATATGTAAGTACCAAACAAACACGTACATTCTATCCCGAATTTATATGGGCCGTGAGATAAAAATTGTTAATAATAAATGCCTAGGCAAATATATTCCGAAGTTTCCTAAATACTTGAGGAATTATTTAACGGAAAACTAATGTACTTCACAATTAATTAATCTTGACTAGTAATGCGGCATACTTTATTGAAATATGTTGTAAGCTTAGTTCAATAAACATTCATACATGCAAATATTTGTAGCCATGTAAGTAGTCATTAGAATAACTAAAATAGTTTTGGACTGCTAATGATGAAAAAGAGGCATCATGTCAGATTTCATAGAGTTTGCACACTGAACAGTGAAAGTTTATGTAGTGTGTTTAGTAAATACACACTAGCCATGTTTAAAACTACATTCTGTTTGGGACTGCTGCATCAGGACTTTACATCCTCTTCTGAAAACAAAATGCAAATAAAAGTTAGTTGCACAACAGTTATAAAGCTTTAATTCCATTGTGTGTTTAAATGTGAAAGTACATTTTACATAATCTAAAATAAACAGATAGGAAAGAAAGTGCTGGTAATGTGCTTCCAAAGAGTGCTTGAGGGGCTGGGTAGATACCAAACAGTGGGGCTATAATTTATTAACTGCATTTTATTGCCTGCATTAATAAAAGGCAAATGAAATTTGAAGGCAATTCTTTAAATAAGAAGGGATTTACCATAGTATAATTGCAGAAAAGCTACCTTATGTTAAGCATTTAGTTGTGATATTTGGCTCTGAATTCATTAAAGCATGTAATTTTCAAAAGAAGGTTGACAGAAATATATGCCAAGTTTCCATGGGATATTGCTGGCTTAGCCATCTTAGGTTTCTTTGAAACCTTCTCTGTACAAATTGCATCTGAGCTATATTTATATAAGAAAAAAAAAGTTTGGGTTCTTATCATTTCTAATGTCTCTGTGATGCAGTCAGGCTAACAGTTCTGCTCGAATTGGTTTGGTTAAGGCACACTGATTTTTGCATCCAGAAGCAAACAGGAGAAGTATTGATAACAGCAGACATTGTCTTTAGTTCTTCAGCCTCAGCACCCAGGTAAGCCCTACAACTGGATCAGCTGGTGCAATTTGCCATAACTCCAAGGAAAACTCCTATTCTAGTCTCAGAACCATGGAGTCTTTTTGGCTGGAAGAGAATTTCTATGATCAAGTCCAGCTATTAACCCAGCACTGTCAGGTGACCACTAAACAACCATTCTTTAGCAAAAAGGTTTATTACCCCACCACAGTGCCTTATCCTTACCTATGTAAATATTTATTTAATGCAGAAGTTCACCTGTCTTCCGTATAAGAAAGTTCTAGTGCTTTATCTCTTCAGAATCCACAAAAAGTGTTAAATACATTTTTAGGCTGCAGTTTCTCCAATGCAGGGTTGAAGCCTTCAGGTTTTCCTGCCTTACAGGTTTTTACCTGGAGCCTACTGCTTGCCAACAATGTGTTTTACTTAATGTGTTTGCAAAGGCTAGTCTGGACTGACTCCAAGTATTTGTTTCAGGATACAAATATTTGATTTTGTAAAGAACAAGTTATCCTAAAGCTAACATGTAGGGAGTGTCCGCATGTTGCTCGTGTGAGCTGGTGGGCAGTGAGCTAAATCAGGTGGAGAAAGCAGGCATGTAGCTTACATAGGTGTGTTGGGGGGACTTACTTGCTAATAAAATGAAGTAAAACAGGGCCAGGGAATAAAATGGAGTAAAACACAACCACAAAAACGATAGGAGGTCTTGAACACCTCTTCTATAAAGACATGCTGCAAGAGTTGTGGTTCTTCAACCTACAGAGAAGGTGGCTCTAGAAAGATCTCATTTCAGGTTTTCAGTACATAAAATACCTACAAGATACACCTACAAGATACATGGGGACAGACTTTTGAGTAAAGCCTGTTGTGGCAGGGCAAAGGGTGATGGATTTAAACAATGAGAGGGTAGATTTAGACTGGGTATTAGAAATCATAATGAGAATGATGAAACATTGTTCAGGGAGGTGGTGGAGGCCCCTTCCCTGGAGACATTCAAGGTCAGCGTGGATGATGCTTTGGGCAACCTGTTGTGGTTGCCGATGCCCCTGCTCACTGCAGCGAGCTGGACTAGGTGGCTTTTAAAGGTCCCTTCCAGCCCAGTGCGTTCTATGATCATATGACTGTATCTTCATCAGGTCCCTTGGGTAATGGTTTACATTACACCGACAGATAAAAAGCCTCCATTTTCCAGTACTTTTGACATTTTTATCTATACTGGAAAGACTCTTGAGCGCACACTGTCACGGTGGTTTGGAGCCCTGCAGTACCCCAGCTAAGCCCCTCGGCGACCTCCCCCACCCCGCGCCCCCTCTCCGGGATCTCCGCGCCGCCGCAGCCGAGAGAATCGGGCTGGGCCCTGCAGACAATGGCCAGGAAATCCCACCCTCCCGCAGCGCCGGGCAGCAGCCCGTCCCTCCATAGGCAGCGGGAAACGTTTGCTAGAACAAAACGCGGGCTCAAGGCCGGCCCCGGGGCGAGGGCTGGGGGCGGTGCGAGGCTCCGGCATTTCCTCCCGGCTCGGCTTGGAAGGTCCCTGGGAAAGGCGAGCGGCAGCGGCGGGTCCGGAGCTGCCCAGACACGGCTCGGGCTGAAACAGTTCGAGGGGTGCACGGGTCTATCAGAATCGTGTGTAGGAGTGCAGTGGCGAGGGGTCGAGCCGTCTGCCTGCTTACATGGCTGTAGGGCAAGAGAGCGCACCACTGGTGCGGTGTTAAAAAGAAAGCATGATAAAGTTTCTCTGCCTTTCGAGTACCAAGTACTTGCCCGGGGACCTCACTGGGCTCTGTGTGTGTGTATGTGCTCTGGGTACCCTTTAGCCAGCACTGCTGCGCTGGTATGTCTACAGTAGGTTGGTCCCTGCTCTTTGCTTCCCTCTGAAAGAGTCTTGTTTGGGGTCAGGAAACCCAGGCACAGGTTTGACAGAACAACTCCCATCTGGGCTGGGAACGTCGTCTACTGCCATGAATTAAAGGGCACACCAGGCATGTTCATGGGAGGGAAATCCCTGGCAATTGGAGACACACAAGCTATGACTTTGGAAATCCCTGAGCTGAAAGCATTTGGAGGCTGGGACACAAATCACTGAGGTGCCTGGCCATAGCCATGTTTCCCAAGATATGAGGACTGCTATGTCCACCTCGCTTTTGTGTATTTGAAGACTAAGACTGCTGAGTAACATAAAGGCTCGTAAATAACCCTCCATTTTCCTTTTAAGTGACACTCTGTTTCAAAAGATTATTCTAATGCTGGAGAACACAATTCTGTGTGGCTATGACCTTTTATTCTTACGACACTCTTCTGCCATTCTTCTTGTTCAGTGATACAACTGTCAAAGAAGTGCATCATTGCTGGTGGGTTCTAGGCATTAGGCTCTGCTTCTTTAGTAGAGCAAGGAGTGTTGTGTCTCTCCAATGGGGCAGGGGGAGGGCTTGTTCTTGACTAATGATTGTACACCCCATCTTTCTTCTCCAGGTCTTTCTACTATCTTCCTGGCTGAACCAAACCCACCTAGTACATGCTCAAGACTTTATCTGTCTTTGTAAGGTAGCTATTGCTTGCTGTAGGTACCAACCCACTTTTCTGTTCTCTGCTTCCAGCTTCACTGAAACAAAAATAATTTGAATGTGTTTCCTGAGAGGTAGGTCTGCTGTGTTGTGATCATAGGAGTATTAATGCAGAAAATCAGTGTAAATTTTTCATCAGAACAAAGTTTAGCAGCACAGTTTTCTTTGCAGTAAAAATCTCAGTAATGCAGTTAATGTAGGAAGCAGGGGGAAGGGAACAAAGCCTTAATAACAACAGGCTCAGGAAATCCACAGAGCTGAAAACGGTTGGAGGATGGGAGAGTCTCAGGGAGAACCTTATGCTGTTCCTTTTTTCACCAGGCATTGAAAAGAAAATGCCAGGCTCAAGAGAGGGACTCAGAGGAGAGAACCCCTATTATTATCTGCTGCAAGGTTGACAGAATGAGTTTGGAAGTAGACCGCACAGCTGCCAGTATCCCACCTCCCTTTTCAGCTTCCTTCTTGTTATGTCCCTGGCCATGCAGTCCTGGGTTCAGTACTGTTCACTATCTTCATTAATGACATTGATGATGGAATAGAGGGTCTACTCAGCAAGTAGATGATACTAAACTGGGTAGATTGCTGGTGATACTGAACTGGGTGGACTGGCCAACAGCCTAGTGGCTGTTTAGCTATTCAAAAGGATTTGCACAGGCTGGAGAGGAATTTAATGAGTTTTAATAAAAACAAATGTAGAGTCCTTCACTTGTGAAGGAATGATGGGATGCATCAATATAGGTTGGGTAGTGACCAGCTAGAGAGTTATTCTATTGCTTTTTTCTGCTTTGGTGAGGCTGTACCTGGAGTACTGTGTCCTGTTCTGGTCTCTCCAATTAAGGAGGGACAGAGAATTAATTGAGAGAGTTCAGCGCAGAGCTGTGAGAATGAGTGGGGGTCTGGAACAACTGCCTTATGAAGAGAGATTGAGAAAATTGTGACTTTTTAGTTTGGAGAAAAGAAGGCTACAAGGGATTTAGTTACTGCTTATAAATGCATGAGGGCTGGGTGTCAAGAAAAAAGAAATACTCTCCATATGCATCAGACAGGACAAGGGGTAAGGGATGCAAGCTTGAACACAGGGACTTTCACCTCAGTATGAAGAAAAGCTTCTTACAGTAAGGGTTATTAAATATTGGGACGGGGTGCCCAGGGAGGATGTGGAGTCCACTTCTCTGGAGATGTTTAAGACCTGTCTGGATGCATTTTTGTGTAGTTGATTTAGGCTTTTATGTGATAATGCTTTTCAATGATGTGTATCCTGAATGAGCAGGAAGGTTGGATGTGGTGGCCTTTGAAGGCCATGTCCAACACTAATAAACTGTGTAAACAGTGTAGACAGACTGTCCACTGCTGGCTAGCCACTGCTGGCTAGCCACAGGAGTAAGAGGAGCAACATGTGGAATTCTGTGATTTGGTGGGGCTAAAGATGTTCTGGGGTGTTAGTTGAAAACAGTACATTGTGGGGAGATGGATCTTTGGTCTGACCCTCTAAGGCTAGTACTCAAATGTATGAGTTCCCTGAGTGTAAGATAGCTGGTAATAACAAAACCAGAAAAGCATGCCAAGTGTAGATGTAGATTAAGATACAAAATGCATTTTTTTTCCCTGCTGTGTTCTCTCTTTACGTTTTCACACACAACTGGGAATGGAGGTTTATCCTAAAATGTTTACCTGTGAGTAAACTGACATATGTTTGTGACATATGACATGACATGTGTTTACACCAGCATTATGCTTCATGAAAACTCTGCCTGATTCAGCAGAGTCTGCCAAAGGAATCTTAGCTGCATATTTTTTAACTAATTCAAAACGAGTGAATTCGTACTGGTTTCACACTTTGTGTCATTTGGTTACTGTATTTTCTATATGAGAGCAGATGCCACAACATGTAACATGAAAAAAGGCTATACTGTCCACTTACAAGTATATATCATGTTTATATCAGGCAGGTTTGTCCAGGCTTTGTGCAATATCGAAAAGAATTCCTAGTTATGCAAAATAAATAAGCAAAACTTAAATTTGCTTTTAAAATTAAATAGGATCTGTTGTTATTTTGTGAGCATGCAGTGACTGGAGAGCTATCATTTACCGAAAAAACAGCTATAAGCGTGAGGAAACAAATAGTATGTTTTGTTATTAAAATAATTGCAAAACTGAAGTTTTCACATGAGGAGACATGAGTGTCATAATTGTAGGGAAATATTAATTACATTGTGCTTCATATAAAATGCTGCATAGCCAGTAATAAGGAAAAAAGTGCTGTATTTCAAGTGAGATCTGTCATCCCAAGGCAGTGGAAATGCATGCAGAAGAGAGAGTACTGCAGCCTGCATTAGGAATATGCAGAAATGTCCAACTACCTTAGCACAGAGTCAATTAATGACAAACCAGGTTTCAACAGGTTTGGTCCAGCATTGCCTTTGGGCTAATTATTGCAGAAATACTGTCTCTACCTTACGCTTCAAAGCTTTCCATGTTCAAAGTTGGCTTGTTAGCTCTGATGTAGTGCTGGACCCAGGCTGGTTCCAAGTATTTATGTGGCACTTCTTTGGGATTAACAAGCTTTTTCAGTAAACTGATTTATGTTGTGTATAGAGCAGAGACATCCAAATGTTTCTGAAAGAAAGAATGTTTTATCACTTGTACTTAACAGAAGCTAATAAGCCTGGTTGGACCCAAGTTGATGTTAGGCAGAGCTACCCAGCTGTGGCTATGTACAGTTTTTTTCCCAAGCTCCAGTTTCCAGGAACAGTGTTTTGCATTGGATTAGCTCCATAAGCATCTCACACAGCTTAGTATGCCAGTTGTGGTGCTAGCAAAAGAGGCAGATTGTTTGTGGAACAGAGGTGCTCTCAAATCTAACACATTACCAGATATAAAGATCCTCACTGGGCAGAAGCTGGTCTGGCATGAAACCGTCTTGATGTGCTTGCAGCTTTGGTATATCGTGATTTGATTGACAGCTTGAATAAACCTCCTAGGGATATCCCTGGTTAGCTGTACGGGATAGGCATGATCAGGAGCAACGTTTGTGTCAGTTTTGAACCATTGTGGTCAAGATGAAAGCTAATGTAAAACCAAAAACATCTACATCTAAGATTTTGCAGTTCTGACCTCTTATTTGTAAGAATTTTCTGTTATCAGGAGTTGAAAGTAGTATGTTGAATAAGACACATTTTTGATCCAGTATCACTGGCTTAATTTTCACTGCATTCTGTGAAGAATCACCTGCTCAAAACCAATTCTAATTTCAAGTCTAATTGTCCTGTCACTAATGACCTTCTTACAGAGATGGAATTAGGAGAGAATGCTGTGACAGGCTAACCAAAGTGGAACTTACACACTGGAATTGTTTGAAACGAGTGCTGGGACAAGTAGGTTGTATAATATTTGATCTTACACATCATGTAGGTTACATAAGTCACAAGTAATAGATATTATTTGTATATTTATCTTAGCTAATAGCTGTGTTATATTCAGCAGATGGCAATGCAATCAGTTAAAAGAATTCTCATTAAAAAGAAAGAATGTATGAACACCCTATTAACTTTAATAAGAATAATGTGTTTTCTTGACATATCTCCTAAGTTTGCCAGACATGTTGTTCCAAAGTCATGGTTAGCTATTAGCAGGGTAACTAAAATACAGTTAGCATTGAAATAGTAATATCCAAACTTGATGAATTAAAGATCTGCTGAATTTCCTCAGTCCTAAATACAAAAATAATCAGGTTCTGAGATGCTCAACTGTATGCATGTGTCACTCAGGGCAATCTTGATAATATATTCTATGTTCAGTACCTACACTTACTAGATTTTTCACATTGAGAAGAAAATCTGCATTTTATTTCTAGTATTTGCAAGTTTTATAGCCTCACCTCAGTGCTAATTTTGTTCATTTGTTAACATAAAAGAAAAAATTTCTCAGCCCCATATTTCAGTTTATATCTGTAGGTCATGCTACTTTTCATCTCAATTATTTGTGTGAATGTTTTTCAAGTATATTGCATCCACTTTGGAAATGATGTTGCCTTTGAATGGTTCAGCACAGTGACAAGGGACAGACATATAGACATGTTTTTTCCTTTCTCCCACAAGCCTTTGGAGATCTAGGGAATCCTGTTCAAGCACCAATTAAATAAATGGAGTGTGGGTTTTTTGTTGTTTGGTTGGTTTCTTCTATTCAGAGGAAAGCACTGCATAGAGTTGGCGATTGTTCACATTCTTTGCAAACTGTTTGTGGCTCAAAAGAAGTTCTATATATTTAGCTTTCCTTCAAACGTCTTGGCCGTTTAACATTTCCCTCAGCAAATATAGACAAAAGAAGGGAACAGTGTACAGCCACTAGACCTGCGAGTGGTCTGTCATATTTGCAATGTAAAAACTGTGGTTAACACTATTAAGTTTAATAAATGCTCCTGTTTCCTTTATTCAAGCTCTGAAGCTTGTTATATGAATTGGAAACAGGAGTGCTGGCCCTGGGCAGAGCCTACAGAGCCTGTGGAGATTCCCTCTGACTTCAGCAAACTGGTCATCAGAGCACAGGTAACTTTATCATTGACCAAGCAGGATTTTCAAATCATTGAAACTACATTTTTCTTCTGATTCCTTCCCATCTCCATTGTGTGAGATGTGGTTGCAGAGGACTTAAAAGACATTTTATGCCTTAGCTCAACTTCTCAGTAGGATGCAGCAACACAAGTTTTGGACTAGCAGAAATATTCTACATTATATAAGACTGAGATGCGCTTTACATGTTGGTACCATTTTAGAGTCTAAGCCATTTCTGTGTGACTTTTTTTTTAAACAAAAATAAAGCATAGTGTTAATTCTGAAGTCTCTGGCTGAAGTAAGCAGAAAAATTAAGAAATACCCAAAATAAAATGAATGGTATTTAGAAAATGAAGCCACAGAACTGGTATTATGTAATCACACTGTTCTTATATTTGAAAGTAGTCTTCTAATGCTATTAGAAAAGCTGCAAAATGACAGATGTACACATGGTGAAGAACAACACAGCTCTGGTGATATAAAAACTCAGTAAGTTGCAAGAAGTTTGCAACAAAATTCAAATGGGAACCTGTAATAAACATTAAGCTGTAAAATATTGTGACAATTAATTATATCATAGTTGGAAAAATTATTGAATTGCCAAATGAATTCCCAGTTTCAAAATGAGACAGAGTTCCCCCCAGCCCTCTTCTTTATTATGCTGCATTTTAAAGCTATCACAGATTTGTAGTGCTTGATAATTTAAAAATAGGACAAATCAACTCCCAGGAAAGCCCATGTTTGAACTCTTTTCCTGGAATAATTTGTGTCCATAAAAAAACCTTGCTGAGGTTTTTAAACAAAACATTCTATCAATTCAATTCCTGAGAAGGCAGCCATTTACTTAAGTTGTATTTGCTTCTTAGTACTGAACTGTGTGTGTGTAAGGTGGTAGTACACAGTGCACCTATGTGGAGTTAAAAAGATTATGTGTCCACAGAAAATCAAGATTAATCCAACAGACGGTCCAAAATAAAGGTGAAAAGTGAAAGGTGAAAAAACTCGGCACAAAATCCCCACTAAGACTAAGAAAGAAATGAATTCTCTCAAACGTCCAAAAGGCTCTGACTGAACCATCTCAAAATATTTTACATACACGTAGGAATACACAATGAGCCAAATTCTTTCTGTCCAGTTGGAAGTACTGTGTAATGAGTATGTATGTCTTGTTCAAGCAGGGATTGTCAGAGTAAAATAATTTGTGACTATAGAACTAACTCAAAGTTTCTTTGTGGTAGCAGTATGGCTCCTATGCATCTTAGTATACTTGAATTGTGTCCCAAATTTGTATCCACATTGATATTTACTGATTAGTAGGGCCACCTATGTGACAGGTGTCACTATTCCAGCCGTTAGCTTGTCTTGCCTTGTCATCACAGTGAAAATATTCAGGCTTCATTGATGATAAGGAAGATAAGAGGTAACAAATGTCTATTTTGAAATGCGATGCCCATAGGAAAAGATTTATACTCTACAAAACCCCTGCAGAACATGAATTGAATTGTTAAATTGTACTATTTACAAGCAATTTCATTCAGTCCCATGGGACTGCCAGGCTCAGGGAACATTGAGAGGAGTGTGTGATTTGTAAACAATTAACTTGCCGTGAAGTAATAGTGGCAGTTTGAATGTCTTCACGGAAATGAAATGTGAGGAGACGCATCTTCAGAAGATTGGAGTTTTGATTGGTTTTGTCTTTTACTTGGTTTACATGGCACAACACAGACCGACAAAATTCTCCTGTTCTAGCTTAGTGTTCTGGGGAGTGCGAAAGTCAAATCTGAACTCATGTTATGTGACAGCAATCAATTATGGGAATAACTGATCAAATACTGAAGAGTATAAAAGTATTTTGAAATTGAAGGTTCACATGCTGTTAAAAGTATTACAAGCAGAGGCTGCCAACATTTTTCAACAGATGACTCTTCTTTAAAAACATAAATAACTTTTTCTTCCAGAAAATAATACAGACCAAAGTTATAAGGCTAAAGAATGAATGACATGACTCAGTGGATTTGTAACTCTACCAGGAGCTGGTGGTGGTGCTGGATAATTAGCTGAACATGAACTTGTCTACTTAATTAAAGGAGAATATTGTTCCAGGAAGTAAGGTAAAGTAAAATGGATTAGAGGAGGAATAAGGAGCTGAAGACCAAATGAAATAGGGACAGTGTCTAGTGAGTGCTGCCCTTAAGTCCTGCTTGGCTTTTGGTTTTTTTTTTATTCAGAAACTATGTTAACCAATAAACAAAATTGGTGAGCATGCTTGGACCTTAGCCCTACTTATTTTATCAATACAGACATTGCTTTATTTATACTACTTGCATATTCTGATTTCAGAATAATATGTGAAAATTTAGTTACTTTAAAAAAAGTTCATCTTCAGACAACTCTGCAATCAAAGCAAAATTCCCATAACCATTGACCTAGACGAATAATGCTGTTATTGCTAATGAAAACAATTTGTGTGCAAAGCACCTACATGCTTAGCAAACAGCCAGGTGCCTTACAACAAGGTGCTTGGATTTGAATGTGCATTCATGGAAATAAAGTGTGCAATTCCTAGAATTCAATACATCATATCTAGTTCTTCTGTGTGTATGTGAAAGAAATTAATTTGTTCATTATTTAGTTATAAACATAACCTATATAAAAAAAATACCAGAAAGCATATATTTTTATTATTGAAGGCCCTTGTTTTTCAAGTATTTGGGAACTTGCAGATTTTAAAGAGCTTTTTTAACTTATCAACACACGTTTGAGTTAGCAAGCATGATAATTTCTGAATAATTTATGCATACATGCAACCTGTTAATTAACATTAGAATGTTAAAAATAAATGTATAAAAATAAAGTTAATACAACCTTAAGCTTCTTGTATTCTATTTTTCAGAAGAACATAATGTGAAAATGAAAACTAAAGAAGTAGGGATTGTAGTAATAGCAACAGCTGACACATATTCATTTATGTCTCTCTTGGATATTAAAAGTGACTAAATAGATTTGATTAAAATTTTCTTTAGAGGTGCCCTAGAAAGGAAGCAGCTATGACAGATTTCATCCAACAAATCCCATATTTTTTAAATGGAATGGAGGCTTATGCTTGGGGTTATTATATAGTGTTATTACATAGTGATCCTCCTGTGGTACTATTAAATAGAGGGGGATAGTTAAACAGTTAAACTGGCTGTCCTGTTAGAACCACAGAAGCCATCTGCACTCTGCAAGTGTCTTGCTCAGTATGTCTGTGGTTTACAGGAGCATGAGTGTGCATGTTTTAATTCAACAACAGAAGACAGATCACCCTGATAATTTCTGTTACATAGGAATATCACTGATCTTTTCCTATTCCACAGTTTCTTGTGGAAAACAGTTCTTCTTTTCAGTCAGTCAAAGTTCTCATTATGCAGTCATTTAGAAAGCACAAGTTGTAAGTTAATATCAGGAAGGTCTTATGAGGAGTGGCTGAGGGAACTGGGGTATGTTTAGTCTGGAGAAAAGCAACCTGAAAGCAGGTTGTAGACAGGACAAGGTCAGTCTTTCCCTCCAGTAATAGGACAAGAGGAAACAGCCACAAGTGATGCCAGGGCATGTTTAGACATTAGGAAAAAGTTCTTCACTGAAAGAATGGTCAATGGTATTGGAACAGATTGCTCAGGGCGGTGGTGGAGTTGCTGTGTGGCACTGGGGAACATGGTATTGTGGGCATGGTGGCATTGGATTGGTAGTTGGACTTGATCTTGTAGGTGTCTTCCAACCTTTATGATTCTATGATTCTATGATTTTATCACTGGAATTCAAGGAAGGGACAACAGAAGGAAAGGAGATTTGTTTGCAAACATCTTGTTCTGGTACAATAATAATGTAGCCAGCTTTCATTTATTAAGGCTGTGGAGGTTGTAGTGTTTTGAGATTTAAGAAGATGTATAATAATGTAAGTTGAATCGTGTACATTGTTGTTGGCCATAAAGAAATCCTTAAACATGGTACATAGGCATAGACACAGAGAAAATTCAAGTTACCATGCCATTCCTTTGTTAGCTGCTGAGATTCATTTGTAAATGTTTAGAATTTTGCATGCTGTCTGTGAAGTTTAGTCCAAGTTCCTGCAATGCCTGAATTTGTAAGTGTAACTAAGAGTCAAAAAAGGAAAAAATAAAGCTTCACAAACAAATCTTTATACTTCCATATATGCACAGCATCCGGACAGTTGGACCCTCTGTTAAGCCACGCTCTGTTAGGCCATGCTCTATGTCTCTGAATTCAAGGGAATTTAAAGCCTCTTAGAAGTCAAGAAAATGTAGCCTGAGTGAGGCCTTTAGCGTTGTTCCATTTCTTCTGTTTATGCTGAAGCCTAGCAAAATAGCTTAGCAGTTTGGGAGGCTGGTTTTACAGCCATGAATACAAAAGGGAAATAGGAGCCCCTTTCTAATACTTTACTAAAGTTATTCAGCAAAGCAGATCAGGAAACTTCTTCTTTCAAGTGAACTCAATAAATTAGTCTTGTTCTGCTAAGTTTCAACATTTGCTGAAATGCTGAGTTGTAAATGAGCTGAGCATGCTTCTTCCTTGGGTAATTGTGGTAAAAGCTAAAATGAATGTGAAAAGAACTAGACCTGCCCATGATACAGTAAAAGCCTAATCTGAATTTGTGTGAAATTGTATGGAGAAAGTCCTCTGCCTTACGCAATGGGAAAGAAGTTGGAAATCATACACATCGCTTATGCGGCACATGCTTTACTAGACAGGAGAGGGATTCTTAGCAGAGAAAGCAAGCATATGCCCACGTACTAGGGAATTGGTAATATTAATTTGCTCACTGTTGCGGATTAGCGTTAGTGACAGCTAAGAAAGTGAGGATAGGAAGGACTTAAGACCCTGCTCAGCTGCAGAGATCAGCCACTGCAAAGTCAGAGATACAGAGGGAATAGAGAGTGTCCAGAAAAGTGATGTTTTGTTTGTCTTGCTTATTTTTTTTTCTCATTTTGTCTATTTTCCTTTCCAACCCTTTATATCACTGCCATAACTTCATGGACTGTATGAATCTTCCATCATTGAGAAGAATTTACATGGACTTCAAGGGAAGAAGAAAGACAGTGGAGGCACGAACCTCCATGTCTGAGTGGACATCTCTAAGGAGGGGATCAACATTATGTTGGTGTGGCCTTGATCTAATCTATAGTTTCAAAAATTAGAAACATTTGCCTACAACTGGGCCAGTGTTTTATTTTCTTTTTAAAAAACACTCAGCCTTATATATTTGTGCAAAACGTAGAACAGATGCCTGGCAGACAGAGTACATGCTGCCACAGTAAACTGGTGATTGCTTTCAAACCAATACTTCAGACTCCATTGCACATAAATGTGAGTCTCCTAAACCCTTTACTAGAGTTTAATGGAAGAAAAATCACAAGACTTTCATGCAAGAACAGCTAAGAGCAAACTAAGTAGAGCATCTTAGAGGAAAAGGGCAGATAGAGCTCACTGCCATAGCTATAGGCCATAAAGCACTGGTCAGTCTGGTCAGTATAGTCTAACAAACCATTCTCAGCTCCAAAGTTTGAATAACTGTAGCCAAGTTTGCATTTGAAAAACTCTTTGCTATGTCCTGGTGAGGCACTGAGAATAGAAAGATAGCCTGATTTTACAGTCTGGAACTGTCTGCATGCTTTGCTATTGTAAGTGATTTTGTCATTGCGAGATGTAGATTAACCCAATCAGGCAGCTCAGCCCCACACAAGTGTTCCCTTGCTTACTCCACCCTAGCGGGAAGGAGGAGAGCAAAGGGTAAAAGTGAGAAAAATCTTGAGTTAAGATAAAGACAATCTAATGGGCAAAGACAAAGTTGGATGCTCAAGGAAACCAAAGGAATTAATTCACTGCTTCCCATGGACAGGTGGGTGTTCAGCCATCACCAGGAAAGCTAGGCTCCATTATGTGTAAGTTACTCAGGAAGACAAATGCCATAACTTCAAGTGAACCCTTTCATGCTTCTTTTCCCAGCCTTTACTGCTGAGCATAATGTCATACAGAGTGGGATATCCCTGTGGTCAGCTGTGGTCAGCTGCCCCAGCTGTGTCCCCTCCCAGCCTGCTACCCACCCCAGCCTACTCACTGGTGAGGTGGCGTGACAATTCACAGAACTGCACACGCTGAAAAAGATCTTCAAGATCATTGAATCCAACTTCAACCTAATCCTGTACCCTGTCTCTAACAGCCCACCACTAAACCATCTACCTGAGTACCACATGCAAACGATTCTTAAGCACGTTCAGGGATGGTGACTCAACCGTCTCCCTGGGGAGCCTGTTCCTACTGCTTAACAACACTTAGTGTAAAGTTATTTCTGATATCCAACTTAAACCCCCCAGTGCAACTTGAGGCCATTTCCCCTCCTCCTGTCACCTGCCACCAGTAAGAAGAGACCAACCCCACTCTTGGTACAACCTCTTCTCAAGTATTTGTAGAGAGCATTAAACTCTCCCCTGAGCATCCATTTCCCCAGACTAAACAGCCCAGCTCCCTCAGTTGCTCCTCACAGAGTATGTTTTCCAAACAATTCACCAGCCTGGTTGCCCTTCTTTTGACCTGCTGAAGCAGAGAAAGCCTTGATACTGGAAGACCTGCTAAGCAATAACTAAAACATCTTTGTGTTGTCACTAAACATAGTGTTACCAACACTACTTTTAGCACAACCCCAAAACAGCACTCCACAAGCTGCTACAAATCTCCACCCCAGTCAAAACCAGTACATGCGATTATGTTATTATTATTAATCAAACAACTCAAATCCACTGACAAGGAGGTTCAGTAGCATCTTTGCTAGATATTTAGTGTAATTATTAGACACCAGTTTCTCCCTGATCTCCCTGATAAAAATCAGTGTTGACTTTTCTTCTGTGTAGAAGCTCATTCTGGGACTACTTTGCTAACCAAGGGAAGCACATTCTCATGATGTTTTTGGTGAGCACAACTTTGGAGTGAATGCTTTTAAAAATCTTTTTTTGCAGATGTGTTTTAAGAGTGTCTTGTATTTGTTGCTACCCAGGGCATAGTCACCATTTTCTATTTTTAGCCACTGTTTACTTTAGAGTCTGGAAACTGAGAACAATGTGGTTTGATTTTGCTGGTCAAGCATGTAAATATTTTTTAAAATATTGCTTATCTACTTTTAAAACAACTTCAACCACACTTGGCAGCAGGAAATACGCTAAACTCAAAAGTTCCTGACAAGGGATACTTGATGGCCCAGAAACACCCAATGGTCTGAGCTGAGCATTCACCCCAGAGAGGTCAGTGGTCAGTTCTTACTCAAAGTCTGGTGATAAGGTCTGGCTATCTATGTTCTTATGCAAAAGCCCGGTGAGGCTGAAGAATGCAGATAGATACGTTGCATGCTGGAGATTGCAGCTCGGTGCATCATACAGATTTCCAGGAAATATAACAAGAGAGGTGCTGATTTTGGTTTTGGTAGCTGCTGACAGTGTTATTTTGACAACAGTGCCACCCACACAGTTAACACAACCGTAAGTACCAAAGTATAAATGTTACCCCTATAACCCACCTAATTTGAGGGGTGAACCTGCAACATCAACAGAAGTAGGGACAGATCGACTGGTTTTGCTCTCACTCTCCCCTCCCCAGAAGGGATACCTCTTGGTTAAGATTTGTGATCTCAGTTATGCTGGGTGTTTCCCAGGCAAATTAAATTTGTCTTTATAGTCATAATTGTTGCTTGTAGAAGCTAGAGCTATTAATTTATCACCATCAATCTAAAAGAATTGGTATGTGTTGCATGTAAATAAATCATGGTATTCATGCACCTGACTTTCTTCTTGTGAAAGCAACTGGACCTACAGCAAAGGCTGTTCATGCATCTGGCTTATAGTCACAGAAGAGGTGCTATTTGTGCACCTAAATCACTTCTTAAAAGCGGCCAGACCTACAGCAACCAGGTTCTTTGTGCATCTGGTGTCAGTCTTACGGTCACTAAAATGCAACAACCAATGACAGCACATTTGTTTTGTAGATCTTCTTCTAAATCTTCTTACCTAGATTAATTTTTAAAAGGAACAAATTAGGGGACAAAAAAAGAAGTGCTATTTTGGGAAGAAAGAAGCTTTCAGTTACAGTATTCATATAAAAACGACAATATAATGAGAGATTGCAGAAGATGATGAAGAGGAATTTTAGGAGGAGATGAGAAAAGAGACATACTTAATCGTAAGAGAGAAGTACTTCAGACTCGGTACGTGTCAGAGTTATAAAAAGCACATGAAACTTTAAATCAGCTGAGACATGGCTGAATGTGTACTCCATCCACTTCAGTACACAGTGCGTAATGCTAACGAGAAGGAAGTCAAGCCTTGCAGTAGATACTATCACCTGTACATGATAGTGTCTGAGTGTGCCATCTGTGAATAGCTAATTCAACGCTAAAAAATTATCTGCACCTTATTTTCATGGGCATCTTAAGGGACTACTAGATTTTCATCCTAAGTGTAATTACCATTGCAATTATAAAACCAAGGTATAAACATCCATTCACTCCGTGGTTTTAAGGTTTATTTTTGATGTCTTGTGGAGATAGTTGTGTTGTCTTGGTTTGCTTATGTTCCTTCACAACACTGATCTCTGCTGCAGCGTTGCCACCTTTGCACCTCTCAAGAATTCAGAGCTTGTTTTGTAGAGGGTTCGTACTTCTGCAGAGTGAAGTGCCATTTTTTTCTAAGAATTTCTCTTGCATTCAATTATTTGGAGAGGAAATGGGCAAATAGTGAGGGTTTATTTGATTAATTTCTAGTTACTGCTCTTTAATAATTTTAGGTTATTCATTGGGCATGCTAGTACATTTCAAAGTGATTTCAAAGTTATTTACTTTAAAGAGCGATTCGGAAAAATCTAAAAAAATAAGAGAAAGAGTGCAAAAGTGGAACAATGATCCACACACACTGTATTCCAGTCTGAGATAAACATCGGATTACAAACTCATGCCCAAAGACTATCTGTTGGCAATCAATTCTCCTCAGCTAGACGTTCATAAATATGATTTATTTAGATCGTGTGCTGTTCAATAAACATCTGAATCTGTATTTATACTTCTCGATTTGCCAAATCTAGAAGATGATAAGAACTATTTCACCATCTGTTGAAGGAGAAAACCTGACATATTTTTGGGGATAAACATGCATATTCTGAAAAAATATTGTGAAAGACTGCTTATGGTATGGTCAAGGGTTAAAAGGAACATACAAAATATTTTCATCTACTCTTTATAGACAAGTAGCTAAAATAGTTGTTTTTAATAATGTAACAGGGTTATAGAGAAGTAACAATGAATTTCAGTAATCTCCCACTACCTTTCATTGGATCAGCACTGCAGTTTAGAGTCTTGTTGGCGTTTAATTTCTTTACCATAGCAGTTTGTTATCACAACAGCAGGCTAGTCTGTGCATGAAGGGGATCTGTCATCCCACAACATTATGGGGAAAAAATAAAAAGGAAGCAATTTTGTGTTAAGCAAACTATGAACAAGGAATGCGAAAATTTGGCTCACACTAGCAGGTAGAATCCCAAGAAACTTGTTGATTCCTTTTCACAGTTGCCCTTGTAGATATTCTTTACTTTTCTTTGGATTCAGTTCACATTAGTACTGTGACAGCTAGTGCTGTTTTAACTCTCAAAAGCAATAAAGGGATTAGGCCCACAGTGTGCTAATTTCTGCAAGGATATACAGAAAATTGCTTTTCATCCCTGAAGATCTTGCTGTGTTTTCTTTAGGGTCAGAGACAGTAAAGGCAGGGAGAAGAAATGCGGTTTGTATGTACAAATATTAATTTAGCATGCAACTTTAGTGGTAGGTTTTGCTTGTATTCTGTTGGATTACATGTAAGTGGCTAGTATCATTTCATTGTTTTGTTCCCAGTGGTTTCCTTTACAAACCCTTTTTGGCTACTTTCCTGTCCCTTTTATTTTCCTTTAAAAAACAAATCCCAACCTTTCATCCTTGTTTACTAAAGAAACACAAGATCACGTTTTGTTCATGCGAGAATGAGGAGAGAAAAAAATCATTGCTATGAATTTTGTGAAAATGCATGGTAGGATGGATAGGTGAGTCTGTAAAAGTCTTTAATGGGAGATCCAGGTCCACATTTCTACAACCACTAAAAGTGGCTCTGCTGTATGTGGAACTGTGTGTGTCTATTGATGAAGTCGTTTGTGCTAGCACTTGGTTTCAGCATGTAAAGTGTTTTTGTGGTTCTGAGGATCAGTCATACATCTATCTGGAGATGCAGTTACCTTTTCTACACAAAGAACTCTAATATCCAGATATGCAATAGTGCAGTTTGGTACTTCATTGTCTAAAAATCATTCTCTGTGTTCTGTAAAATTCAGAACAGTCTGTTTTTCTTAACAAATACTGTCCTTTGACAAGAGCTTAAGCACAAATGAAGGGTGAAGTATTGATATGCAATGTTGCATATCACCAGGAGTTGTAAAATAACCAGCTGGTCACATGCAATTCAAGTAATTGCAACAGGCATATTGTCAGGACTATTCAAGATAGTTAATTATGATTGCCTGTGTGACAACTTTTTGTCGCCTTCCATTGTTCAATCAGTTTCGTCTGCAAACAATGCAAATCCTGAGGAGATAAGGATCTGAGAAGCACCTCTTTGTGGGCATTTTGGTGAGCTTGGATGCAATACTGTCTAAAACAATATGTCAATCACCAAGATTTTGTTCTTATTCTACTGTCTGGAATGCACAATCTATTGAAAGATAACAAGAGATTTTTTTTGTAGATGAGATATATAATGTCTGACTTGGCTTAGCTTAGAGGAATTATAATCAATGTTCCAGTGAAGAAATGTCAGTGTTAGCCTTGTGAGAAGCTTGTATTAATCATAAACCCGTAGGCATATCCAATAGGAAGTCTTGGCATTAAGTAGTATGCTTTCAGCTACACCTGTGCAATTCAGCTGAGTGAAATGCTTTTCTCATTTCACTGTCACAAAAGTATGTTGTTTATACAACTGAAAGCATAAAAGCAGAGCATTAAAACTAGGCGTTGATGGAAACAGAGCACAAAGACTTGACATCTTCCTTCTTAAGAAAGCATGATGCCTAGGCATCCACACTGAGCAGCACCAAGGCATGGTCACCAGATGAAATGCTTTCATTTCAGAAAATATCTGTTAATAATCAACTTTTACTCTTAGCCGTAGGATTAATAAGATCTGTACACTTCAGTGTTTTGCTGGTAGAATAGATGGCCTTTTCTTCCCACAGTGACTTAAGATAATGATGCCTTGAGATTTTACTGTCTAAATTTATGAATTCTTTGAACATAAAATCCCTTCAAAGGGAACAAAAGGATCATCTGAAAACTGCAAAATATCAGTCATTGTCCATTTAAAAACAAAAATGGCTTCAGAAATAATGAAGAGCTTGCTTACTTTACATGCTGCTGGTTTCCCCATTTAAATCAATGATAAATGTCTTACAGATTCAAATGGGAACAAGAACAGATTCTCGATGTATTTTTCATTCTAGGTTTGCAAGCTGATTTGCTTGTGCATCACTCTAATCTATGGTCTACTGCAGTTACGCTCTTGGAGTTTATTTTTCAAATGTAAGAACATACAGAATCCAAAGCTTTCTTTCAAATCTTAGTCTGCATATTCCTGGGCTTCTTTATACTGTCTCTTTTTTTAAGTTATGTGTATAAATTTGTGAAGAGCTCAACATTGTCAACATTTATATGTTGTCCAATACAAGACACATCTATATATCTAGAAAATGGAGATATAGCAGGTTCATGATTTGTAATGGAAGTCCTATGAAGCAATTTTTCAGAGAAAACTCATTATTTCTTTGAAAAAAGGCTCAGCTGGCATGGATTTGCTATTGGTTATTAGGATTAAGAATAAAATTAAAATACTGAATCCTCTTATAATATGGGCAGATCCTCAGAAAGTATAAATCATAATGGTTCAGTGTAAGTAAGCGCTGATAATTTACATCAGTTTAGGATGTGACCTTCTCCCCAGAAAATTATTTCTCTGAAGATCATATTTCCTATATTTGTCTTACTTTGTGCCTGGCAGAGAATTAATTAACATATAATTGCTTTGGTGAACTCAGGATAAAACTTCTCTGTTCAAGAACTCTATTCATTTACTGATTAACTTGCTTCATGGCTGAGTTAGTTCTGCAGGGTCATGCTGTACTAATGACCAGAGCACAGGAACATTGTCAGACCAATGAGGAGACGAGGTAGGCTTGGAAAAATTCCAGATCCTGTTCAATTAATCACTGAAATTTCAGGAGCTTTGGGGACATATTTGAAAAGTAAGTTGAAGAGAAAGTATGTAAAGAATTAGATTCATATTCCAGATGGAGGTAGTGGGAGGGAGACCTTACTAGCAGAGACTTGAAGAAAGATGAACTGAATGAAAATGTGAAGAAATAGGAATTAAAAAAAAACCCCTAAAACGTATTACTGGTGATTTTTCAGAAGATTGCAATTGTTTTTTTCTGTACTGCAATTCAATTTTGTTCTTCTGCCCCAGCACACTACCCAAATTTGTTTTTGTTAAGGTCAATGAGAATTGCAAATGTATCGGAGAGGTCCACAGGCAGGCTTGTTCCTTGGGAGCATTGTTCTGAATCCTATTAGCACTACTGAGATGATGGCATGTGTACTGGAAGGAAAACAAACTGCTCAAAGATTAAAGTAGACCATGTTTTTCATGTAACCAGTGATTCAGTTGTTGAGTTTGAAAGAAATCACTAAGCTGAAAACTTTCAGCAGGTGCAGGACCGTTCTGGCTTCACACAGGTTAAAGCAAATGCCAGGGTTTTTTCCTTAGATTTCAGGTTGCTATGCACTTTTGTACCCGATGAGTTCAACTGTAGATACTAAGTGCATCACATATGTGATGTTTTAAAACAACTCTGGCTGCTTTTTTATGGAAAAAAAATTGATGTCAGCGTTACCTTATTGAATCAACTGAGATGCAATTGAATTCCACTGAAAGGTGGTCTGTTTTTAGTAGATCAATTAAAAACAGTAGTTACGAGCTTATTTTGATCTGCTAACTCATGTCCAGGCTGGCAGATCAAACTGGCCTATTTCAATGTTACCTTGCATTATTTAACTTAACTTCATAACTTGTTCTGAGAGCTCAGGTGTTTTGTTGTAAAGATGAAACACTGTTGCTTCAGCTTCTTGCTCTCTAGAATCTAGTCTCTATTTTCATTTCATTTTGTAAGTGAGAAGTGAAACTGAATTAATTAAGTTTGCTTAGGTTTCAGTGTGTTGGTCCAAAAATGCCATAGAAAAAATTAATAAAGATAGATGCTAACAAACTGAATTTCAGCGTGGGTTATCTAATAGTGTAATGACAATGCAATTACCATTCTGCTGGATGATTTATGAGGGCAATTTCAATCACTTTTTAGATGAGTACTATAATATAGCAACAGGTTTAGCTTAATTACAATGCCAGAGGAATGTTGGTTTCCTTTCTAAAATAAGTTTACAAAGAAAAATCCCAAGCCATTTCTGGGATTACATTTTTCCCAAGCTTTTTTTCAATCATTAGTGATGTCTAAACATTCCTATAAGTTCACTATACTGCACAGCTGGATTGATATTCTGGTTATTGTTCTGGCAGAACATTTCTCTAGGAGTTTCTAAATACTTCTTTGTGAGCTAGTGAATATGGCTGAAAACCCTGCCAAATTCTGCCTATCAATATTTCTAGTGTACTTGAGATCTACTAATATATCAAGAGGAGATTGAACTGCTTTTTCAACCACATGCCTGCTTGAATCTCTTACTTCCCAAAGAATGAGGAAAAGATTCCCTTACCCCCTCTCCTCCCATCTACATGAGACAAAGAAATCTTTGGTAAATTTTTTCCATCTACTCTGGTGAAGCCGGTATTGCATCATGCAAACAACTTTCTGTTTCCAGGTTAGCTGAGATGCAAGCAAAGATGGTGCAGTGACTATCATTAGCCTTTGTAGATTACAGAACTGTGCTTTAGAGAAGACTTCGGGAGGTGGCAGTGCTGTGTATCAGAATTAAACCAATTTAGATAATATAAGGAGCCAATAGATAATATAAGGTTCCCTGCAAGGAATCCTGAGAAAATGGAATGTTGTTACAATAATGTCACCTAAAAAGAAGCCTGAGTGCTGTTCTTTAAATTCATAGTTATTGAAGTGTTCTTGTCTTTTTTCAATTAATCTAACCAGATAGGTTTACATTTGAGCTAAATAGCCCAGTCAGTGGAGAGGCAGTTAGTTTTCCACTACAATTTTGGTATAAATTAATCTTTTTCACCAGGTAGACAGAAGTAAATCTGAAGTAGATCAGAAGAAGACATCTCAAGGATATCAGAAAAACATCACCCCAAACTGCATTTTAGTTCCCTACAAAAAGACATTGGGTGACATTTTAACTATAAATGATTGTTGTTGTTGATGTCTGAAGTTAGGTGTCATGAATGCCATACATGAAGGCTGACTACAATCTTCTTATTTAGAGATATTTTGTACTGAAAGTTTAGGACTTGGTATGTGGCGATATATTTTTATTTTGGAGTCAAATGATATTAAGAGACCAACTCATTTTCTAAAAGTCCAAAAGAATGGGAAGAGATAAATTCGAAACTCTGTTATAGCTCATAGTAGTTTTTTGAAGAGTCACACAACTCAGTCATACGTCAGGAAAACATGGAAGTTTCCAGGAAATGACAAGTTAACTATGTCAATTAATTATGCTGCAAATTTTAAAGCATAGATGTGGGCTTCCTCTGCTATGTAACTTTTGAACTATTTCTCAAAGCCAAGTGTAGAAGAAACCACACTTACACTCATGCAAGTAAGCATCAGTTATACGAATAAGTTTACAAGTATTGAAATTAGTATTACCAGAGATGCGTAGATGCAGAGATAAGTCGAAGTCTCCATTGTTTCATCTTTTAAACCCGTATTTTCTGCAGTCCTAAGTCTCAAAATAAAGATATCTCAAATAATTAAAATATAGAGGGGAAAAATTCTGTTTGGAAGTGAGAAAGGAAGAAAGTTATTAAGTTATCATCTTGGCTTCTAGATGGGACTGTGAACAAGTGATAGACAATCAGCTCTCATCAGTCTGGGCTTTACATCAGCACTTACCGCTAGGGTATATGAGCACTGCGGTTCCCTCAGTTCTCTCCTCAGAACTGTTTTGCAACCTGTACTCCCTCAAATCGAGTTTTTGTAGCATCACTGTCTTTCTCACCACCTATCAACCCTGAGACTCTTCAGCAATGGACAAAAATGTTCTTCAGAGGAGAAAACAGAAGCTGTAGAACAGCTAGTGGCTGGAGAAGTCTGATAACTCAGAGAACTGTGGATGCATTGGTTACCGAGGAAAGGAGATAGTTTCATGAGTGTCTCGGTTTACCTTTGCAGGTAATTTGTCTAATTCAGAGTAGAGGCATAAAGTTTGGAAGTCAGCATCTGCTACCATGAAACCATATCTTTTCAAATTCAGTGATCTCATAAGGTGCCTTTTGGTCATTACTATTCTGCTGACTCTTAATTTTATAGCTTGAAGTGACTGAAATCCTAGTTTTCCTGAAAATTTTGAAACAAGATACTTATATTTGAATCCAAGTGAGAAGCTGAAACAGCTTTTCTCACAGCTTAGATCACAGTGAGTGTGATAGCCCCTGGTTATAGTCCATCTTTTGGATTCCAGCCAGTGCCAGTTTAAGGTTTTAGCAATAATTTTCAAAGCAATCATGCACCCAACTTCATGAAGGGGGAATTTGTGATATTTCAATCACTTCAATCAGCATCATGCCATTGGAACATCACAGAACATGGGGCTGGCATCTGGAAGTAAAGCAGGAAGGGGCCAAATAAACTTCCAAGAGATCAGCTGAGCAGAGTGGCCTGGTTCGTTGTGACAGACACTGCACTCTGAAAGACCTTTTCAGCAAATTGTGCACAGTGGCAGTCTTCACTGTCAAAAGACAAAACAAATAAACCCAATGTTAGATTACTTTTTTCATTGGCATGCCTTTTTCTAAATTTATCCACTATGCCAAGGCTTTATCCTTGTCCAAAACAGGGGACGGACACTCGTAAAATATATAACTACCTAAAAGGTTGTTATGGTCAGGCGGGGGTCGGTCTTTTCTCCCTGGACACTGGAGACAGGACAAGGGGTCACAGTCTTAAGCTCTATTGGGGGAGGTTTAGACTTGACATTAGGAAAAGGTTTTTCTCTGAAAGAGTGATCCAGGTTTGGAACAGGCTGCCCACGGAGGTGGTCGGGTCACCGTCTCTGGAGGAGTTCAAGGTTAGGCTGGATGAAGTGCTGAGTGGCATGAGCTAGATGTCAGATGTTTGGGTTTACTTGGTTGGATTTAGGTTGGACTGGATGATCTTTAAGGTCTTTTCCAGCCTCATCATTACTGTGATATGGTGAAAATCACTGTTCTTGAATTTGTTTGGAAAAAGTGTTCACAGTCACGGGGATTTTCAACATTTCAAATGAATGAGTGGGCAACCTGTAGCTGGTTGGCAGACTGATGACATGTGCTGGTTTGGGGTAGCATTGGAGGCTGACAGTCCTGAGGACACGCGTTTTACCTTCGCGTGTCACAAGATGGCACTGCAAGAACACGCGTTGTAGGGCTTCGCGACTGTCATCGCCGCAAAACTCATCTGCGCTAGAACAAACTTCTTTATTTGAGGGTGATAGATAGGCTACCCGGAGACGTGGGGGAGGCTTCTTCTCTGGGGACTTTCCAAACGGGCTAGAATGCTGTTCTGTGCCACCTGCTGTAGGCAAACCTGGGTTAGCAGCAGGGTTGGACTAGACGAGTCCTGGAGGTCCCTTCCAACTCTTCAGTGATTCTGCGATATCCTTTAGACCCTGCCCACCAGTGTCATTATGATCTACCTGAGGTAGTTACACTGCAAGTTGAGTGCTGTGGTTGGTTGCTAGCTGCTGTTTCCAAAGCCTCTCTGCAGGCCCCTCTTCTTACATGGAGGTAGTTCTGGGGCAGGGATAGTGTGCACATTTGCTTCATCCTCCCAACACACCCTGCGTGGGTACAGAGTCTCACTGTTCACCCCATAAGATTGAGGAAGACTGCAATGAGTGAACAAAGAGCCCATTTTGGTTAGAAGTTCACAGCTTCACACATAATAGGGAACCAGCCTTACACACCACCCCTAATTTCGTAAGCCTGCTGATGAGTTTATAAAAGAGGTAGATGAAGCAGGCAGGGGCTAGTGAAAGTGCTGGATAAAAGCACACAGGACTTCACTGGTGTGCATCCGCAGACTTTGCTTTGTAGCAGCTGTGTATCTGCTACCTCAAACATCCTGTACGAGACTTCTAAAGGCAGTGGTGTTATCACATGCTTTACCCTGTTTCTACGGTAGCATTTCCAGCACCAGATGTATTGTCAGGACTGTTCTAATCACTCTAGTCTCTTGTCCACATCATCCCACCCCTGATTGTGTGCCTTGGGGAAATTATACCTGCATTTCCTACGCTGTGACATGGACAGGAGGAATCCTACTGGAGGCAGAAAGTTTTAGAAAAACTTGAGAAAAGCTACAAGAAGAGGCCGTGACCTGTCACCTCATAATTTCATTGGTGGCTGCATGCAACCTTCCCTGGGGCGCATGGGACAGGAGGATGCATGTCCATAGCATGAAGATGGGTGAAGAAGGAGCTGTAATGCAGCAGAGCACCAGCCAGCGAGAGCTTGAATGAGACCTTTATTGCGTGTGTGCAGCCACTCTTTAAACAAGTTCCTTATCTACAGAGTACACCCACATCAGCTTACAACCGGCTGGTACAGCGAAAACAATCAGCAATGGGCTGACAAGGCAGATGGCACCTGGCAATTGGTCGGGGTCTGTCAACAGGCCCTGTGGTCAGCTCGTAGTGTAACTTTAAAGGGAGTCTGGGGCAGATCATGACATTTACAGCTAGGGTATGCCCAGCAGCCACATCATTCCTGCCTGAGCCTCCTACAGATGGGGAAGGTGCTCAAACGGGACTGTGCAGAAAACCATGAGGCTGTGCACCAGTGTTCCACCAGGATGTCCCATATAAACCAAGTAAACTGCCGTACTGCCAGCTGTGACTTGTTCCTGTAAAGCAGGGGGAAATTGTCTTTCCCATCCTCTCTGTCACCGACTTGCAGACAGTGCTGGATCATTTGTTCTGTGAAGACGGGATAGTAGGGAAGATTTACACATGGTTCCCTGATAGACTGGGACATGTCTTTGGTTTGGGAAGCCCACAGCTACTACAAAACAGCCCATGGGATTCTGGCACATGAAGAGACTCAATTACCTGTGCATTACTGTGGATGGGAACCAATACATGCTGGCTGGTGAGTGGATTGAGAACAGTCCTGAGGAGAAGAACTTGGGGGGTGTTGGTAGATGAGAAGTTCAACATCAGCTGGCAGTGTGAGTGCATCCCAGAAGGCCAACAGTATCTAAGGAAGTTTTACCAACAGGTAAGGGAGCTGATTCTCTAATCCAATCTCCAACCAAAAGCCAGGTCTTAGATTAGGTTTTCCAGAGCGCTATCTAGACAAGGAATATTTCCAACTGAGGATATTCCACTACATCTCTGGGTTGCCTATTCTAGTCTTCAATTAGTTTCAAGATTAATAATTTTTTCTTAAATCCAGATGAGATTTCCGTTGGAACAATTTGTATCCGTTGTCTCTTGTCCTGCTACTGTGCATCCTAGAGAAGAGAATACATTCAGCTTTTCTGTACCTTTCTCAAAGATGCTGGAAGACAGTAGGTAGAAACCTGATTTCTGGTAGAAGTGGGTGACCACCACCTCTCAGAGATTTCTATGTGGTTGTGGGCACCCCGTGTGAGCTCTGTGTAGTGCTCACAGTAAACGTTCAGTGCTTCACAAAGGTTTATGAATCTATCTCATTTTGCTAAGATTCAAGAAACAGTATGATAGAAATGCCTGTGAATGATGGGCCCACAGCTTTTGGTGTGAACTGAATCTGAACCAAAACCTGCATCCTTTTCAGTCCAAGCGTGTAGCATGTTTTTAACAGAGATTGAAATTTGCATCACTCTGCTGTCTCTCTGAGGTTCAAAATCCTAACATGAGCTGTAAACAGTGAACACTGGAATATCATTTGATTACATTCCTTTTTACTTTATCCTGTCAGAGTTGGCCCTGTGTGCTCTGGATGTTTTGAAGGTAACAGAGGTCAGTAGCTAGTATCAACAAATAAATCAGATCTTCCCTGCTCACCTTTTCCTCCTGTGTCTCTGTGTATTCTATGAGGAATTGCTATCACTAAGCTAGCTGTGCTGATCAGGTCAGATGAATTTTTCATACAGCTCTTTTCAAATGAAGGATCATAAAAAAGCAGCAGCAAAACCTAAACAGCATCATAAGTTTTAAGTATAGAAATAACTAAGGAGGCTATTAGTTGGTCAGAGGGAGTCAACGCTTCTTACATAATCCTCTTTTTTTCCCCTCTTGTTGGAGCAGGGGTAGTAAAAAGAAAGTATTTATCATCCTGTGATCTAGGAGCTCTCCTAGAGGCAGGAATGGTTCTGTCAGATTTTCCAAGGATGCTTGTTGTAGCCATTTATCAGATCTTTGACTCAAGTGAAAAAACATACAAAACTAAGGTTATGTCAGGTGCCAAAGAAGAATTAGAAGTAACCCGAAGAGAAAATAACCAAAAAAAGGGAATAGAACAGTGTCATTTTCCTCTCACAGACTGAAACTTCATCTACATTTGCAGCCACCTTGACAATATTTTCCATTGAGAAGAGGGATAAAAACAGGATGAAAGACACACTCGGCATTTTCCCTGAAAAAGTGCAGTGCAGTTTCCTGGCAGTGACATTATGAGGTGTGTCGCTGGCAGCAACTGCATTTCCACACTCCTTTGAAAGATAGCAAAGCGGAGAAGGTTCGTTTCGGGGAGAGTTTGGGAATTAGGAAACTGTAATGTGAAATAGGGAACATCTACACTAGTTCTGAGTGCTTTATGTTTTAATGAATTTAGAGCCTTTTAGAGGCAAAATGTCCAACTAATCACAAACTTCTAACAAGTGTTGCTCTGACACAGGCAAGTTATTGCTTCACTAGAGAGGTCCTGAGTGTCAGTGTGCTTGTACGAAGGGACAACTTTCTGGCTTGTGTCATGAAATAAAATATGGTTGGATTTTTGTACAGCAGCCCTTCTCAGCTCAGATCTTGGCTGTGGAGAGCACTCAGTGAAAGCCCAAGAACAAGCATGAAGATGAAGACCATGCTGCACGTACATTGCCACTGTATGTCATGTACAAGTATGATAAAGTCTTTGTCACTGGTAACAGTGAGAACATAAGCAGTGTCTCACTGACAAAGTCACCATGCAGCAAACCATCACGTTTAGTGACTTGCAGTTTTCTAGGATGCAGAGATGCTCAAGAGGGCAGGTGGGGCTGTACGTTTGGAAGAACCAAAGGGTAAGGACAGTTGTTAGGCTTTTGAACCACTTTCAAAACAGCGTGTTTTCCTTTCTGGAGACAGTCTTTCTCAGCTGAATGAGTTCTAACTGTTTGGGAAAACAGGGGAATTTAGAGCATCACTTAGTTCACAGGAAGCAAAATCCAGACTTCAAACCTTTTTTACTTTTTTACTTCCTGTGCATTCACAGAAAAATCAGGAAGTTCATGAGTTTCACTGGTGAATAGAGCCCCTTCCCATGAACTGATTGCAAGCAAATATCTGAATTTGCTGAAAACTGGAGATTGAAGCTGTTGCCACATAAGTATGAGCAGAGCCTAGATCAGTCCAAGCTCTGACCAGCAGATGGTTAGATACTTTCTCTTTTATAGATCCTCTTCAGCTCTTAGGCTTGGAATTCTGGTCTTACACAAATCCATGACAAAACTCCCACTAACATCAGCAAGGCTCTGATGTTATCCAAATAATCTTTTCCAAACCAGTAAAATCTTTCAACGTTGAAGAAATGTGAACAGCTCTCTGGCAGATCTGTTATACTTGCGGGAGGCTCTATACCAAGATTCATATTAGTTAAAGATGCAGCAGGAGTTCTCAGAATGCAGCAGTGGCATTCATCACAGTCAGGCACTTTCTTTGAATTCACATGGTCCCAACATGCTAACAAGAGCTCTAATACCAAAAGGCAAATCTGACCCAACAATCAAGTCTATGGGGGGCTGCATTCCTCACTCATGAGTGTATGAAAACCTTGTAAGGTCTCAGTGGAGCTGCCTTTGCCACGCTGTGCATCCTCCTTATGCTGACATTGTGCCAAGCCCCAGATTTAGTGCTTTGTGCATTCAGAAGGATTTCATAAGCGTTTTGGTCCTGTACGTGCAGGCAAGATGTGCCAGATACTTTCAGAAAGGAAAAATGGCAGGAACAGATAATAAGTCTTGCAAAGATTTTCCCCAGTGTTCAACTCATTGAGAGAATAAACCTGTAATCTTGAGAAACAACCCTTGTTTTTTGTTGATGCCTGGCATGACAAATCCTCTGAAGAATGCTTTGCCACCGTTTGCTTCTGTGTAAGCCTGAAGGTGCTTGGTAGAGACATAGGAAGACATAGGCATGAGCTCTACCATAGAGCTCTCCACAGGGATGTATGAAATGGATGGAATTAATGAATACCTGAAAATAACTGAATACCTTATTGCAGTGGTTATGAACGGCATATATCATGTTCATACCCTTCCTGTGTTGAGGGACTTGGTGATCCTAGATGTCCTTTCCAGCTATAAGGATTATATTCTGTGAGTCTATGATATGCACAAATGAAAAGGCTATTTAAGTGGGATGCAAGGTAAAGGTTGTCAGCACATCTTTATCACCTGAAAAACAGGGACATTGTGGTCTGGATATAAATGCTGTGACCTGGGCTTATCTTTCAGACAAAAGTTCAGTTAGCAGCCATGTTAATCTTTAATATTTATTATTAGTGTACGTATACTGCAGTCTCAGAGTGCTGAATTATTCAGCGGATATCCAGCTAGCAAACTAGGAGCTATGCAACGGAAAATCTTAGTCACTTTAAATGTGAAATGCAATTAAAAAATTACAATTAAGCTATTTCCGATTCAGAACTGTCCATCCAGCAAAGTGTACACAAATCCTGGCATTTGAGATACCTCAAACAACCAGAGACTCAGAGCTACAAAATGAGATGTTTGATCTGTGCGAAGGATGGGTATTGTGCTTCTGCACGCTAACACTTTAACACTGTGTCCGTCGTATTGCTGCCTAGTTTGTTCAAAGCTGGAGCATCTATAGAGTAAACAGAAGTGCTGCACACAGAGGCAGCAACAGTGATACCTAGAAGTCAATACTTCTCTTAAAAATGCAGAACTGACTATTCAGAATCTTTTTACAGACATTGAAGCACAAAAGATGCAGGGAGATTCTTTAATGTCGCAGTAAGGAAAACCTAACGGTTAACTGCAGTTCTGTGTAGAGCTTGCAAAAGAGAAAGCTGAAGTAGTGGACTCCTCTCCAAAAACATTTCAAGAATTTCTGAGAACTATGATCTGAATAGACTGAGTTTATCCCTTCCATTACAGATAAAGGGGGGAAACCCCCTTCAACAGAAGAACTTTACTCACAAGGACTTATGTTTGGCCACTCTGTTGCTGGCCCATCTTCTTCACCCCGTTTGCAGGTCCCACACTTTTCTCTAGGTCCTGTTTTGCTCTTTCTGATACAGGTAGACCCTGAAGAGGAAGTGTTTTGTGTATTCAGGGTGGTTACTGTATTTTGGCTGATGTGCCAAGCTGCACTGCTGCACTTAGGTTCTCAGCTGGGTTATATTCATGCTACTAAAACATCTGATGAAATCAATTGAATTATTACCAAGATGGTTGTTTGGTGGGAATAGTGTGACTAATCTTTTGCTGCAGTGGATGGCAGAATGCTGCCTTTGCTTCTGTGTTGAGACTGCCCATCTAGAGTACGATGCTTCACTCATTTGCAGTATGCATGCACAAAAACCTGTTGGGTTTTGCTGTGCGTGACAGTATGTAGTTCACCTCTGTGTAACTTGATCATAATTTCCTCTTGCTCCATTATGGAGGCAATTTTGAAAGGGAAATTCTGAAGCTTTGTAAAGTTTTAATCCTGTCATTGAGTCACCCTTCAGGGTCTCTGGCCCCTGCTAGTATGGTATAGAAGAATGTAACGTCCCAGGATTGTTAATTCCCAGCCACAACTCAGCTGCCTGCCAGCAACACAGCCTGTAATTCCTAGGCTTTTCTAACTAGTCATCTTTTCTGATAGATAGAGTTACTGCAATATCTGTCCTTGAAGCATAAATGAGTGAATTACTTCTAGGAACCTGAAAGAAGGATTTTTCATTTTAATAAATTCCAAAATCTCTGGGAAGATAAATTTCCATTAGAAGCACGAGTGAGTCTTTAAAGTTGAACCCAGGCACATAGTCTTTCTGGGAAGTTCTGTACTTCCATGGTTTATGATAACGCTGTGCTGAATTAAGTCTCTGCACAAAACTCCTGCTGTGCACAAGAAATATTAGTCTGGCAGAGATGTCCCCATTAAAAAGGGACTTTGAATGGTTGTGAATTCCGTTGCAGTAGTTCTAACTTCTGTAGGAATCCTAACCATGGCTCAAGAAGCACATACAAGCGAAGTATAAAGGCAATTTTTGCTTTACAGCAGTAAAAATGCAAATTATTAGACAAGACTAAAGGCTGATTCAGACTTTAAAAACTAAATGGAATTACCCTTAGAACAAGGTAACTGTTTTGAACTCTGAAGTTCATCTGCAGGAATGTTGCTAGACTGAGATGCTTTGCGACCACCCATTCCCAACAGAGAAAGGTGTTATCTGTCACTGTGTCTTCATTGACCATGGATGTTGTGCTAAAACGTCTGCTTAGCTAGGAATAATCACTTGTGGTAACTTCAGTCTTGTTCTGTCTTCTTCTGGAAAAAGCCAGCAGCAGACGGGGTGCTGGAATTTTGGTTCAAGCACCTATTGGAAGTTTGAGCACAACTTATTTTCAATGAACTGACAAAGACTGCCATGGTTAGAAAAACCACTGGTGTTTATTTCTTGGCTACCCAGGGAAATGCAGCCCCATATCCATTCCTACTGGCATATGTTAACTTGTCTTTTGTTTCAGACCGCTTTCATTAGATGAAATAGAGTGTGTCAGGCCTTGAAGCTTCCAGATAATAGGACATGGCAGTTTGTCATTTAGGATAGAAATAACTACTGCTTTACCGTCAGAGTTCATTACTGTCAGTCAGAGTAGGCCCCAGCTTTGGCTACCGTGTATATGTCTGATGACATGCTGTGTCCTCTTTGGATTTGTGAAGGGCTGTATGTATGTTATAAATACATTTAAGATAAGAAGGCATGATGAGTCCCTTCAGGGTTACTGCTCAGGGTGAGAAAACAAGAAAACTCTGACATGAAGTTTATGATTGAGGGATTAAATCTTCATAGTTTCAAGTTTAAGACAAAATTCTTCTTTACTTCGTATGGTGAATTGAGCGGAGTCATTGCATTTCCAGGTATTTAATAAACTAAAGAAGACTTAGGATAGGAAACTGTAGATTAACATGGTCTATTTTCAAATAGACTTCTGAATTTCACTTGATTTTGAGATACATAATGATTTCAGATGAGGAAGGTGACCTCAGCTGATCCCTGCCAATATTTTTCCGAGTGTTTACTGGTAAAACATTTGTGAGTAGAATTGAAAATGTCCAATCAACAACAGAAACTGCAGAAGCTAAGCATCAATTTATTCTACCAACCAAATTCATGACTACAATGTACAAGTCTAATATGCTTTGACATCTAGTCCTAGAATAGCAGCCCACAAATATGTCAACATCGCGTTGTAAGGAACAAAACACACTTGTTGAGATCTGATGAGAAATTTTCTCATTAGTGTATTTTATTGAAAGATAACTACTAACAGTCCTGTGCTCTGCAGGAGCTGTCACAAGTTCCCATAGCTCTGGGAACTTTGGAAATAGTAATAATAATAATGTAACATTAGGAAGTTTCACTTATTTGTGCAGTACTGGAATTAAGAGCTCAGGAGAGCAGCTTCCCTGCAATCTGTTGACATCATGGAAAACTAAACGAAGTAAGAAAAATGAAGCGGGTATTGAGCCTGGTAAGCAAAGGAGGATAATGAAATTCAGGAGCCAGCCAAACACAACATTAACTCCGACTGACAAGGACAAATCACTTAAGGTGGGAACAAAAGAAGCTGCACGCAGTAGTTCTTGTCTGAAATCCACAAGATTCTAGTAACCCACAGTTCAGGGTCCTCAACTGTCCTGGCTTCCTGCATTTGGGACTACAGGGTCAGTAATGGTAGAAATAGTCCTCTGGGCAAACTGGTGCCTCACTCACTGCTGGAAAACACCCTGTTGTGATTCCAGCTGGGAGGTGCCTGCATTTTTCCTTCAAAGAACCAGGTCTCCAAGTCTTACTCATAGCATTGTAACACAGAGTAGGGTGTCTGCATCAAGTAAAACACTTGAAACCTGCTCCTAATATATGTCCACAAGGGGTGCAGATGACACATCTCTGCTTACCTTTCCATAATGACCTTGTGGGATCACTGTGCTACAGACCAGCCAAGAAAGGTGAAACTCCAGCCTTTCTCTGTGTGGTGGGGATTTCAGGAGCCTGCCTGAACCACCAGGTTAGGGAAGAGGCTTGACAGCACAACTTTCCCTTAAAATTGAGTCAGAGTATAACCTCAAACGCAAGAAATTTGAACTAAAAGGATAAAAATTAATGAACTGACTGTAGTGTCCTTTTGAGGGAAAATTTGGCCACATGATCCTTCTTGTAATAGTTATTTTTGTGTTTCTTAGTCACTGTATTTTTTACATAGTGCTGGTTGCATGTAGAATGCATGAGCTAAGACACAGGCAGGGTGCAGGGCCGAAGTGATTTTTCTCTGATGAGGATGTTGCTGGCTTCATACTGAGCTTTAGAGTCTGCTGCTATTACACAGGAATTAATTAACACTTATTAATATTTCTTGGTTTCCCTCTCAGCAAACTACTGTGCTTGGGAAACAGACGGTAGAGTGAGTATTATTTATTGCTAAAACAAGCAAAGCATTTCTAACTTCGCAAACCTTGGCATCCGTCTGAAGTATTCAACACATTTGTCTGAACAAGACGATGAGCAGATGTAATTTCTACCTGTCTGCTGAAAGTGCTGAAAGCACCAAAGCAGATTGTTAACCCAGACCGCTTCATCTAAGTGTTTGTGTAAATTGCATAGTACGCTTGAAATGGTTTTGCTTTTGGTTTCCAATTGCATTTTGCAGCGTCTCTAACAACATTTAGGTCTCGATGAGTTTACAAAGCTTTTAAAGTTTTGATAATAGCTTTTCAAAATGGTATACTTTAATAAAAGACCTCAAACTTCATGATCACACAAGTTCAGGTATCCCACTCTAACCAATGATTCTTGCTTTACCCAAAGCAGTTACACCTGTCTGTTACACCTTCTGTTGCACCTATCTAGCCCATGCAGGAGCCAAATTATTGCCCTAGCTACACTTCCCCACTTCACACAGCCTTCACACTTTCTAAACCTTTTTCTTGAGGATATCTTCAAAGTATTTCCTATTTCCTAGCTGTCAGCATTTTTTCTTCAACAGGTCTTAAAGGGACTTTTCAGACATTGAACATTGGTTTTTGGAAGGACTTGATTTTACAGAGCACCCTTTGGCTCTCTGAAATGGCCCTCTGACTCCAGACACTGAAATTCTAGGCGCTGCAGTGCCCAAACTAGAAACACAGAAGCTTTCATGAGTCTTCTTGCCTCTAACAGGTATAAGATGGTGATCATTTACTTGTGTAATTTTAAGGTCTGTTACAGTGATATTAAACTTGTTAACATATTAATGCAGTCAATGTTAATGTGTTAATGTTTACAGACTTCTTGTCGATATATAAAAAGAGACACAGAGCGTTCTGATAGCTACTGTGAGAATTTTGCAGCCAATTATTTAGCATTACTATATGCACTTGCTGTATTGAATCATCTAGGTTGTGGAAAACAACTCCTGTAATGGACAGAGCTATGAATTCAAAATGTATTTCCCACCCTCAATAAAAGTTGCACAATTTTTGCTGTTTACTTCAGACGCTCATAGAAGGAGGGAAAACCTGAAGATGGAGTGTTTACTGCTGGAGTGAAACACTCTGACAAGATATTTGCTTTTAGAGGCTAAGTTAGTGTGCTTTTTCGTGGTTTATACTTGGATGAAGCAAGTAAGCAGAAGCCATTTAGTCCCGGGTAATGCACATCGATCTCTGTGATTCTGATGTCATTTTCTGCTTTGGAACTATGCAGAGGTTTTAGTTGTGTGTGAAGCTATGAGGAAAAACAGCTGCCTGGCACACATGATGGCTTATCTTAAAGTGGGTGAATCAAAGTAAAGCTTGCAGTGTTTGACATACGCATGTATTTAGCCTGCTGTTACCCAGAGGTCAGAAAGATATTTTTAGATTAACTAGTGGTAAAGAAAATATTAACTATTTACAACTTAGGATAGACTTGGGGAAGAAGGCAGGCTTCTCTACCGTATTCCTGAGGCAGTTTTTTATTCTTTGTTTAATGAAAAGCTGTAAGTTTACTTTCCACTCTTTTGTTATTTCAATAGAAAGACAAAACATGCACTTCCAAGCTAGTCTGTGTGTAATGGAGAACTCACCCCGTGCTGACTCTTCACATGCAATATTGAAAAGCTACCGTGTACTGCATTAACACTTCTTCAACATTAACCAAAAGATGGGGGGGGGGAGTTTCTCCTGCTAATTATGGGGAAACTGTGGCAACTTGAATGCCGTCATGTAGGAATTCTAGAGAGGGGATGACTTTTAAACAGTTTATAGTAAATACAATAGTCACACAATTTTGTTAGCATTTTAGGCCTTTACTAGAGGAATAAGAACTTTTTAGTCAGGAGTTGGATGGATAATTCTTTATTTAACTACTTGTAAGGTCGAAAGAGCCTCTACTTGAAGTAGCTGTATTGTGTAGTCTTACATCTGATAGGTTTGCTGGTAGCGTAATCAGAGGGAGATAGGATTAAACACACGGAACTGAAAGGAGCACTATTTCAAACATACCCATATAACAGACCCTTAGTTACTCACGGCCTGTGAAAAAGAAGCAGCTGTGGGAATGTGGATGGTCCCTGAGAACAAGCAGAGACCAGCCTGAAGGGATTCAGCTCTTTGGCTTTATTAAAGGTTAGGGCTAGGCCAGCCAGTAGATGAATGATAGACACTGTTAACTCCTCACCCTTTTGAGAAGGGGAAGAGACAGAGAATAAGGGATACATGGATTGGAAAAAGTCCCTAAAACAGCTTTAGTTAAAATAATAACAATAAAATGAAATTTATACAAATACATACAAACCAATGCTGAATCTGACCCCTCTAATAGCGACTGATGCTGTGGGCTGGCTGGACTTTGCAACAGATGGGAACCTTATTATGTAGCTGAATTCCAGTACAGGATTTAGGAATGCATGGATTGGGAAAAGAGCAGAATGGTCAGAGCCCTCCTTGGACTCCAGCTATTGAAGAAGGCAGGCTGACCCCTGTGGTCCTTTACCTTTGTACTGAATATAATGGAATGGCAGGGAACAGAATGGAATGGAATGGAGCCTGTTGGTCCATTTAAGCTTTTGACACTGTCTCCCATGACATCTTCACAGCCAAACTGCAGAAGTGTGGATTGGAAAATGATGTTCTTCATGTATTAAGGTGCCTAAAACTGAAAACAGTACTGAAGTTGAAGCCTCACTAGTGCTGAGTATGGGGGATGTTCACTTCGGCAGTTCTATTGGACACGCTATTTCTGATGCAGGCCAGGATGCCATGGCCCTTTTTGACTGCCTGGACACACTGCTGGCTCGTGTTCAGTGAGCTGGCAATCAATATCCCCAGGTCCTTTTCCACCAGGCAGTTCTCCAGACACACTTCCCCACCCCTATAACGCTGCATGGGATTATTGTGACATAAATGTAGGACCTGGCACTTGGTCAAACCTCATGTAATTGACCTTACCCCATCGATCCAGCACTTCCAGGTCCCTCTGCAAAACTTTGCTACCCTCAAGCAGATCAACACAGCCACCCAATTTGGTGTCATCTGCAAACTGCCTGAGGGTACCCACAACCCCCTCATACAGATCATACAGATGTTGAACAACAGTGGCCCAAACACTGAGCCCCGGGGAACACTGTTTGTGACTGGCTGCCAGCTTAATTTAACTCCATTCACCACAACCCTTGACTTAACTCTGCAGACAGTTTTTTACTCAGCAAAGAGTCTACTTGTCTAAGCCATGAGCTACCAGCTTTTCTGCTGTGGGAGACCCATGTCAAATGGTTTACTTAAGTATAGGTAAGCCTCCCCCTCATCCACTAGGCTGGTCAACTGCTCATAGGAGGAGATCAGGCTGGTCAAGCAAGACCTGCTTTTCATAAATCCATGTTGGCTGGTCCTGATGCCCTGGCTGTCCTGCACTTACAGTGTGAGTGTGCTCAGGATGAGCCACTGCTTTATATTCTGTTCTGTTTTGTATAGCTTTAATTTAATTTATTTTTACTTTATTGATATGCAGTGAAATTTTAGATAGTAAAAGAACCGAGGGTATGGAGAAGCGTTATGTACCTCATACATCTTGCTGGACAATTTTGAAGAGAAAAGGCAGTGACACCAGTGTATCCAAGGCACCCAGGAGGCTCAGGGACATCCTCTTCTAACAGCTGCTGTATCCTTGCACTTCAATAACATCCGCATGATGGCAGAAGAGAACAGACAGTTGCAGACACAACCTGACAGCTGAACTGAAGTGTAGCATCAAGTTAACTTCTGATACTTGTGTGAAGTACTTTCTACAGCTATTAAAATATATAAATATCGGGATGCATTTAAATGTGAAGACATAGCATTCATGTATATGTGCACGCGGTATCTATATAGTGTGGCTTTATAAATATATAAGTGTGAGGAAAATAAACATGGGTTAAGTTTTGGATGGACCCTGCTGGACCAAGTAATCAGGGAATAGCAAAGAGATAAAAAGAGTTGACTTAAATACCCTTTTTATTTCAATAAAACCATGTTGGCTTGGTTTATCTTTACTGTTATGTATGCAAAGGATCTATATAAAAGTCTCTGAAAAGGAATGTCCATGGTCCATGAGACTCTAGTTTCACTAACTTGGAGTGTGCTGTGCTCAGGAGCTGGAAGAAGCAACAAGGAATGCCATCAAGCAATAAGAAAAAGTGACCTCTGCTGTTACCCATCTATCCAGTTACTCTGAACACACAGTTGTGCTGAATACACTGCACATACCAGGGTTTCAAGTCTCCCAGCCTCACTACCTCAAAGTGATCTCAGACATGAAATGGAGTTTTAAAGGCAGCTTAGTAAAAAGAGCTTTCCTTGATTGTGCATCTGGGAAGTGCTGACTGCTTTGCAGGCACTGTAGCAGCTAAACGTAATTACTGGGGGGGGAAAGTAAAAGTAATTGGGACCAAAAGCAGCAAATTAAGTACTTGTGGAAAATTGAAAGAAACTATGAATTGAGTACAAGGTTGAGAATCACTTCCCCAGAAATCCTACTTCCAGCTCTGCCATCTGATTCACTGTACAGCCCCAAATAATCTATTTTCCTGATTCTCCTTGTTATGAGGATTAATTAGTGAGTGGCTGCACAACACTGGAGGAAGACGAAACGAAACGGCCCAAACCAGAACAAAAAATGCTGAGCACTCTTCCTATGAATTTGAAGCTCCTGGGTTTGATGTGGATGCACAAATAGATGTCCTTTTAATTGCTAACTACATATAAGTGGTAATTTCACAGTGCTTGGTTTCTGATTGCAATTGTCTATCTAAAATAAGGAAAAAATTATTATTTTGTTCTAAATCGAATTGTCACTGAAAGTAAGATGCTCAGGTTGCAGGAGTTAGTAATTTGCTCTTGCTCTGTGAAGGACACTTATTTCAGAGTGTGTTACTGCAAGGCTGCTGCATCAGAAAGGGCAGGAACTCATTCACGAATTTGAGATCCTGTGGTACCTACACTGTTGGACAACAGTGGCTGGATCACTGGAAATGCTTAATTGTGCAAAAGAAGGAGGAAGAATATGGTGTGAACACCCACGGCCTGATCATAAGCTGTGTTTTCTGCTTATTGAGAGGCACTGACATGATGTGGCTATGCCCACCCTTTAGGCTGCAGTAGTGCATCTGAGCCTCCAGCTCTGAGGACACAAGGACAGGTGGGCAGAGGAGAGAGCAGCATGTGAATAAGGGGAAAAGGAGAGAAAGAATTATTAGGCATGGAATTTGTTGACATACAAGTTAGAAATGAAGAAATAAAACTGCCTTATCCCGGAAAGAAAGTGAGATGAGTACATCCAGTGACACATCAGGTCTTGTTCACATCAAACAGGTGCTAATGGCAAATATTATCTAGAAAGTTCTTTTGTTTCTTAACTTCTCCCAGGCTACACTGTGTCAGGCTTTTCCTTCCCTCATAGCTCTGCTACACTGTCATGGAACCCCTAAAACTCCAGCACTGCCATTCCTGCCCTCCTGAGATATTCTAGGGTGCAATTAATGGGTAAAAACTTCTGCAGATGGCCCTGCCAACGTCTTCATGACTGCTTCTGTGAGTAAGTGGCCACCTTTGGTACTTAGAAGCTCACAATGTGGTCTCTGCTAGCCTGTATCATGGGATAGCGCTGCTGCTGCTGTTGCTGTGATGTCCAACGTAGCCTTTAAGGAAAAGCACTGAACTGGAAGAAAACCCAAGATTTCCAGAAATGTCTGAAATCAATTACCGTGCAGCCTCTGTCTAATTGAAGCTCTTTTAAACTCACTAGAGCTCCTAACTGCGTTTCCAGTGTAAACACTGTTTCTTTATTCTAAAGAAGTCCATAATAAATACTAATTTTCCAACATTCCAATGGAGAATGAAGGGATTACTTACATTGTGGCCTCATTAGAGCTTAATTTCATGGTTCCAGCTGCCTGCACACCACTGCCTCATCTGTGGCAGGGTAGAATTTGCCTGAATGGAATCATGAGCAAGAGTTATTTTGTAATCTGGTTGTTTAACTGAAAAGGACTGTCCAACTGAGTCTTTCTTTTCAAAGAATCTGATTCCCAGGCCAAATCTCATCACCAGTTCAGGGGGAAAAAGCCACATCTTTTAGGTGCATGGTGTCTGTCCTTCCAAATACCAACTACCCGTGGCACAACTGGCAAACTTTGACTAGAGATGTTGTGGGCCAGACTCTGGCATTACCTGAGCACTTAATTTTAGTGACAAAAATGGTGGTGTTTGTGAGCATGAGCAATTTACTAACCATAACTCTTGTGCCATATAGTCTTCTTGAGTTTATGAAACAACGCAGAACAGGGAAGTTTCGATGCCGGAAAGCTAGTTTAGTTCATGGAACAAATGAAATTACTCTGTAATTCTGTGATTCTAAAATGTTTTAACCAATTGTGAAGGTGGCTAGAAATATTTAAGTTGTAATGTGACAGAATAGATAAAAGAATATGGTTTTGGTTCAGAGTCTGATTTTACCTCTACACTAGGAGACTTAAGAGGACGCGGTTTAGTGGTGGGCTTAGCAGAGCTAGGCTGATGGTTGAACTTGATCTTGGAGGTCTTCTCCAAACTAAAATGATTCTATGATTCTGTGACAGGACTGGGCAGACAAGATTTGTCTCTAATATAAAACCCCCTTGTTAATGAATTCATTCATTCCTCAGCCCCTGAAAAGAAATAGGCTGTGAACTGCTTTGCTGCGTTGTTTGAAATAATAACCACACTTCTTCTGATGCTTAACACGATGATGCTCAACAGCATCCTTAGTGAAAAGTGAAGTTCTGAATTCACTGGGAGGCCATGTGAATATATTGTGAACACTGAGGAAGATGAAGGGAGAAGAGTCATGATACTAGTGGTTTTCTGGAATGTGATAGCAGCAATCCCATTTCATCTGGACAGCTGTTTCTTTGCTGCTGAACGGGACAGGGTGTTGCTTTCTTTCTGGTGACACAAGTCTGAAGAAAGCATTCGCTCTCTCTGACCAAAACATGAAGTTTGCCAGCTCCTGTAAAGATCCTGTGCCGTAAATGCTCCTTAACTGGGGAAGATATTCTAGGGCACAAACCAGTAAGACAGAAGAAAGATTAAAAAGACAGAAAGGGGTAAACACAAAGCTAAAAGCAAGGTCACACCTGACATCTAGAAGATTGCTGGTGCGTATGGATGGTCTTATTGCAGTAATGCCTGAACACAGCTGATGTGCCTGTTAATAGCATGTTTGCTATTAATAATACTTTTTTTCTGACAACTTTAGTATCTAAATAGAGATCCGGATTAGTTTGTGTTTTCCATCTTCCCAAGGCATTATTTCACACATCCAGGTGTTTCGCAGTGTTCCTATGTATTTGGTTTTTTTTCTATTAGTAAAATTTTTGCCTCTAAATTTAAATTGAATCTATAGTCCTTCTAGTTGGCACTTTATGGTGCTATTTTATTTTATTTTTAATAAGCACAGATTTGTCCCAGAGGAACCTGTTTTATGTCCAAAATATTAAATATGTGTTCTGTGAAACAGTTTCTATTTACAAAGGTCTTGAAGAACAGTTCATGCTCTTGCTGGCAGCCTCTGGCAGTGACTGATGGAAAGCCAGACATTCAGGGAATTGGTTTGGTATGTTCTTCTGTTCTTCTTATGCTGCTCAGCTCCAGAGACTGAAGTGTTTCCCTAGGTGTCTGGCCACCTTGCTTCAGTTGGACTGGACCTTTGAAAGCGTTCAACAGCATGCATCATTACACCACATCACATCTTTGAAACGTTATCAAATTCAGCTTTCCCTGTCATCAGCCTGAGAATCCAAAGGGGAAAGTTTAGCAGACTCTGCTAAACCAGAAGAGAGACTTCTAGCAGGGTCATTGCCCTCCAGAGAAGCAGTGGGGAGATATTCAGAGATAGGTGCCTCCCAGCCTGTGTGTTTTCCACTCCACAGAATGCTCGTGCTGGTGCATAGATCTCTATCGTGGTTTGACTTTACTGGCTTTTTCAGTGATCGATACTCTTGGTTGCAATTAAGACTTAAGTAATCTGGCTCATGAGGCCAGTGGAGCTGCTCCAAGTTCACAGTTCAAAAGGGATACTGGAGGTTGGACCTCTGATTTTGCAAAGGCTTCTCTTCTGTTGTTTCCAAAGGGCTCAATACAGAGCACTCCTTGGTGAACCAGGACTTTTGGCAAAGGTGTCTCAAGAAAAATGTCTGGCTGGAGTAAGGACATCCACTGCTAGGCTCAGAGTTTGGGGACTGTTTTGGTGCTGCTTTCTGCTACCTTTTGCTTGAACAAGCAGTGGTGCAAGATGAATTTTGACAGAATCAGGGGGGTTATTCTGAAAGGCAAAAATTATTTACATTTCACAGCCGACTGACTAATGGTCTGTCTCTCCATGCTGAATTCGGTAGTTCTGTCTCCAGTGCTTCTCATCTTGTTAAGAATCGAAACAAGTACTTGATTTTTCAGCCCAAGATATTTGGGCAGGGAGCTCTTTGTGGGGCTTTCTGTGGAAAATCCATGCCACCTTGGTCAGCCTGTTTGGCAGAAGAGAAGTCAGTGCCACGCTCTACTCTTTCTGCTGTTCCACCACACTCTGAAAAGGAGGTCTCAAGAATGGAACTTTTGAAGACACTTAATAGACTGAGATGATGCTTCTAGTGCCATTTTATCAAGTGGTTCACCAGTGTCTTCATATAATGTTTCCAGTTAAGCTGGTAACCTCAAAGTCAAGGTCAGTGAAGTTACATAAATGTGAGTGGTTGGTACTGCTGGTTCCCAAGAAGGTGATTGTTGATACCACTGCTCAGCTGGTGCCCTTAGTTTCTTCATGAAGTAGGTTGCACTCTGCACCAGGGAAGGTTTAGGCTAACCAAAAGGTTATCAAACATTGGAACAGGCTTCCCAGGGCAGTGCTGGAGTCACTATCCTTGAAGGTATTTAAATAACATGTGGACCTGGTATTGAGGGATGTGGTCTAGTGATGATCTGACAGTGCTAGGTTGAAGATGATGAAGGAAGTAGAGCCTCCCTTATGAGGAAAGGCTGAGGGAGCTGGGTTTCTTTAGCTTGGAGAAGAGGAGGCCGAGAGGGGACCTCAATGTCTGTAAATATGTGAGTAGTGGGTGTCAGGAGGATGGAGCCAGGCTCTTCTCAAGGTCATCTGATCATAGGACAAGGGGCAATGGGTGCCAGCTGGAACAGAGGAGGCTCCATACCAGTATCAGAAGGAACTTTTTCCCAGAGAGGGTACCAGAGCACTGGAACAGGCTGCCCAGGGGGGTTGTGGAGTCTCCTTCTCTGGAGATGTTCCAGACCTGCCTGGATCTGTTCCTGTGCAACTTGGTCTGGGTGATCCTGCTGTGGCAGGGGAATTGGACTGGACGATATTTTGAGTTCCTTTCTGATCCCTAATGATTCTATTATTCTATGATAAAGGTTGGCCTTGATGATCTTAAACATCTTTTCTACCCAAAGAGATTCTGTGATTCCATGATTCTGTCCTGGAATAGGAGAATTATTCTACTGCTGTATGTGTTGGATGCCTGAAGTCTCTGTAAGGGATTCATTTGGAGTCTATTGAGTAGAATATTATCTCTTTACAATTTGATTTTAAACTATGTAGTGGTGTAAAAAGTGTGTGTGTGAATTGAAAATTAATCCTCTACAAGCACACAGAATGAACCTTCCTACAGCCCCTCCTGTCAGTTTTACCACCTCAGGAAGAAGATAATGTGTACCTGACACAATTACTGACAGAGCAGGATCAAGTCTTGCAGCCCTGGAAGAGTAATACAGTAGTAGAGAACTACTTTTGCATAGCATCTAATAGCCCAAAGATACTTAATAGTGTTATCTGTTCATCAATGCACACCTGGGAAAGCAAGCCAGCAGATATTCTTCCTGTATACCCATGACTGTGCACTGGGAATTGTCTTTATTCATAACAACCTGGGATGTGATTTAAATGAAAAGAAATGCCTAAATGTAGCCCTTGGAGCCAGTCCAGATGGACACTTTCTGTGTGGCATTGTTTTGAGATCCAGACTTAGGTGATGTATGATCACAGCCAGAAAACAGCAGTTCAGCCACACTTTTTCAGGGGCAGTCAGTAGTGTGAGACTGTTCCAGGCCTGAGGAATCTCGTGTTGCTCTACTGAGACCTTCTTTTTCAGGACATGTGATTGGTCGTCTTCATTGATGCAAAGGTGCCCACCCATCTCTTTACTTTCAAAATTCAGAGTACTCCTTGACGTAGCCTGTCACTGCAGGTTGAGGAAATGCCTGACCTTCACTTGTACCAAACTGGACTGTGCTGAAGGCCGCTTCCCAAATGACCACTCAAAGTTGCTTTTAGTTACTGGGGCTAGAGAGAGCCTCCATATGGCATTTTCTAGTTGCATCATTTCCTTGTGCTCTGCTGGATGCAGTGCTTAGGTGATCCTCTGACCTTTTAATCCCCCTGCGCACAGTGGTGTCCTTGTCTTTCTCACTGGTTTCAGCCTGTCAACCCCACCATAGAAGGAATTGAGACTTGGATCTAAGGCACTGAGTTCCTCCTGAAAAAAGTTATGTAATTGTGTAAGAATCTACGGAACCCGTAAAGCAGCTGTGAAACGATCTAGCCATAAGATCACATGAACAGATCTGGGATGTAAGAAAACAGCAAGCAGTATCTTGTTTACTACTGATTATACTACAGCTGGAGTGATGGATAAAACATCTGTCTGAGCGCACACTGCCAAGTCTGAAATGTAGCTGTAATGCATGTGACTGCACCCAGCATGCTAGTGGTAAAAAGGGACTATTCAAGGGACACATGACCGGAGGGGTGCTAGGGAACTGTTTCTCTCCCCAGTGTCAACAGCTCGTTCCTTAGGCCAGTGTTGTGTTCCTGTGTTTACTCAAATTCAGCTCTCCATAGTTTGCAGAATCTGGTCTTTTCTCAGCCTTGACGCTGCCCTTGGATGGCTCTCACTGGTTTGTGACCTCCAGCTACCTTTTCTATGCTATTTATAGCACACCAGCTGGGAAACATTAATGTACATATCTTTTGCATTTATGTTTTGAAGACTTATTTTGTTTTTTATCTACATTCACATTGGGTCAATGTCATCTGGCATCATCTGGGCTTTTCTGGTCAGGCTTCCTTGTGCACTGCATTTATCATGCTGCCTACTCCGGTTTTGTTTTTCTTTTTCTTTCTCCTGCCATCACTGATTCACTCTGTCCTCCAGCTTTCCATTCAGCTGTCTCCTCTGTTTAGAAATACGTAACCCAGGGTATGTTCTTTCTTTCTTAAAAGAGCCGTTTGTTACTAGGAAATAAGCATACAGAGCTGTTGGAAAGTAGACCCCAAGTCTCAGTATGCTCATCTGATTTCTTCTGACCTCCTGAGCACAGGATGTCTTTCTTGTAAATGCTGTATGGTATCTTCTTCATTGTGTGCTTCCCTCACCCCCAATTCATTTCCAACCAAGCTGTTCTGCTTTGTCTCATGTGTCTGAACCTCCCGTGTATTCAGCTGCTCTTTCAGATGCAGACTGTCTGTTGCATGAGATTTTATCTTTTGATTATTCCAACTTCAGACATAAGCTCTCGTTACGTGGGTCTGGACTGTGAATAGTGTATGTGTGTGGATGGGAAAATACATGAAGGAGTGGATGATATGCAGAAGGAGCAAAAGACTGAGGATCTAGGTCAGTTATGATTTGACTGCTTAGCAATAAAAGAGGAAGAATAATGAATGTAGTGTAGTAACTGTAAGGCATTATTATCTCAAGTGTTACTTTGTCCTTATGAAAGAATATGTGCTCCTACTGAGACATAAAGCATAGACTCCCTATCAGTTCTTATTTTATAGAGCAGTATGTTACTGTGAGCAGTATATAGCACCTCTCCTCGCAGAGAGATGCGTTCTGTAAGCATTTAAGCGTTTGACTAGCGGACTCCTTTGTGCCATGTGCAGGCAGTAGCCTGGTACTACAAGAATAAAAGTGATGCATTTGCCTGCTTTTAGGAAGTCTAAGAGAATACTGAACTACTGTGACTGGCCTTACTTCTACAGCTGCAACTCTGTGGTATTAAAGAAAAAAATTGTATTTAGTCAGCTTTGAACTAATTTATGAAACTCACAGTCATGATTCTTGTACTGGCCCAAAGAATCTGCTACCAGCAACTGCAGTTGCTGAAGTAACGATTACTTATCGGGTGCCCACTCTGATCTCTGGAGCTAAACCTCACTATCCATCATTTCAGATGCTCATAAATGATACCCGTGATCATTAAAGTTTCCCTTTCTGCCTTAAAACTGGCAGGGTTTATGTGCTTTTGCTACTGTTCAGTGGAAATCAAGACATACAAATGGTGAATAACTGAAGAGCTGTGATTTTTGCACAACTTCACAGACTTGTATCGTGCATGTCTGCAGAGGGTGAGGGTAATCCCTACATACCTCACAAATATGGCAGCACTGGACAATGATCACATTGTACGTACACAGCCAGAGTATCAGACTAAGCCAGGTCTGGATCAGTCAAGTGGAATATTAAGGCTAAAGTTTTTGCTGTTTGGACATACTGCCAAATCTATTGCCTCAGGCTGAAAAGGAATAAACAAGACAAAGCACACCACGAGCATCAAAGAGCTGGATTTAGATGTGTTATAGTACAAGGCTAGTACTATTTCTTCTTTCTGAAACATCAAAAATAAGATGTTCAAATTCTACTTTACCCCTGTAATCTACTAGTCTTCAAATTTTTAAAAAGACACGAACATAGCCCATGAACAGAAAGCACTGCAGGATGTGTCTACACCAGCCAGTAGGACAGATGCTGGGAGCAGATGCATGCAACATTCGGTATACATCTGTACCGTACACGTTTCAGTGGGTTCAGTTGGGTTACAGAATCCCAGTTTCAATGGGAAAACACCTCTAGAATCATCAAGTCCAACCACTGGCCCAGCATTGCCAGGGAACCTCTGAACCATATTGCTCAGCACTACATCTATATGGCTTTCCAGTAACTCGTGTTGGTGACTCCACCACTGCCCTGAGCATCCTGTTCCAGTGCCTTACAGCCCTGTCAGTGAAGAAACTCTTCCTGATATCCAGTCTGAACCTTTCCTGGCACAGCTTGCAGCCCTATCTTTTGCTACTTGGAAGAAAAGATCAGCCCCACCTCACTGCAACCTTCTTTCAGGGGCTGTAGAGAGCATTAAGGTCTCCCCTCAGCCCCTCTTTCTCAAGGCCAAACAACCCCAGTTTCCTCAACCACTGCTTGTAAGTCTCTAGATATTTCACCAGCTTTGTTACCCTTCTCTGGACAGAGTTGAGCACCTCAAATGTCCTTCTTGTAGTGAGGGCCACAAAACTGAACATAGTAATGGAGCTGCAGCCTCAGCAGTGCCAATCTGGGTGGAGGGAATGCAAAGACTTCCCTACCCCTGCTGGCCACACTCTTTTTGATAGAAACCAGGATGCTGCTGGCCTTCTTGGCCACCTTGGAATACTGCTGGCTCTTATTCAGCTGGCTGTTGAACAATACTGCCAGGTCCTTTCCTGCCATGCTGTTTTCCAGCCACTCATCCCCAAGCCTGTAGAGCAGCATGAAGTTTTGACCCAAGTGCAGGACCTGGCACTCGGCCTTGTGGAGCATCGTACAATTGGCCTTGGTTCATCAATCTAGTCTGTCCACATCTCACCTAACTTGGCATCGTCTGCAAATGATGTTAGTTGTAGGCAAGCCTCTCTGACTGAACTGCCCCTTGTACTTGTAGACCATGAGGAATGTGCTTTGAGTTCCCTCTGGTTCCATTCAAAGAAAACTCTTTGAACTCCCTGAGACCTCCCCATGAAGTCAATCAAGTAACGGGAAATGGGAACAAAGCATTCCCCTGACCTAGACTAAAACAGTAATGCAGGAATGACCTCAGATTAAATCACAGAAATTCACTGTGCCTTCTTGTGAAATACATCATCATAGAATATTCTTGACTCATTTTTATAGATTCATAGATTGATGGAATGGTTCAGGTTGGAAGGGACCTTAAAGATCATCTGGTTCCAACCACCCTGCCATGAGCAGGGACACCCCCCACCAGATCAGGGTGCTCAAGGCCCCAGCCAATCTGGCCTTGAACACTCCCAGGGAGGGGGCAGCCACAACCTCCCTGGACAGTCCTGGTCCAGTGCCTTTTTTTCTCAAAATGTCATACCTTCGTGTTTAGTAGCTTGTCCAAAACTTACTACCTTTATGAATTGAATTTACTCTTTTGTAGAAGATGTAGAATTTCTATCTTTTTATATTTTTCTATCTCTGGCCATTAAGCTGTAAAGATTGGGCTTGCATGACTGTACCTTGCTTCCAGAGTTTTTCTGCCATGAAATGCCATGGCACCATGCAGTACATGACACAGGCTGGGGGATCCCATTGCTAAGGAGGCTGGATGCAGCTGCCTAGTCTGGTGGGTGGCAAGGGACAACTGTACGATTCCCGTACTCATACCCAGACAGCAGCGGCCCATGTTATTTACCACTGTAGAGGCACTAGTTAGGTCACTAATACGGCTATAACCACAGTGACCTGTCCTGTTTAATACTTGCTGGAAGTCTGCTCTGTGGTAGCAAGTCACTCATGCAGATGGCAACTCAATGAGAAGGCATCCTCCTTCCCGTCCAGGCCAGAAGAGCATCTTAAAGTGCATTGTATCCTAAAGTGCAGTGTATTTACTCTGCTGGCACATCTGTCTTCCTTTATCCACTTCTCCCACCACAGAACTGCACTCTCTACTTTGAATCCCACCACAGGAATGTTTTTCTATCACTACAGCAAATAATTAGATGTACATTGAGGTCAACAAAGCCGGTGCATGTGGTAGCCATCGTCCTTACATGTGTCAGGGAATGAGCCGGCATGAGTGGAGGAGCATGCAGCTGGGTGGCAGGGAGTGTGAATACAGAGGGTATGCCTTTGACTGACAGGGCTGCTGCAACATAGCACATGAAATTAGTGGAGGGAGCAATGTTTTACAGCTGGCAGTTCCTTTGCAAGAGATGGGGAAGGAGAAGGAAGAACATTTGCTTGCACTTGCATCAGCAGTGATAATCTTTTCTCTCTTCTCCCTTTGGCTGGGAACTGAACAACTGAAAACTTTTATTAGCAGACCCTAACCTTCTTTGGAGTCTGTTACAGCTTCCTCAGTGGCTGCGCTGCAGGATATGAAATACACTGATCTGCACCACAGAGTATCTGTTTAGCAGAACAGCCTCCTTCCACCATGGAGTCTGTCTTTTCCCTCTGAGCTCAGAAAAACCGAAAGTGACTAAGATTTCCTGTGTTTGCTGGGAAAAATAAATATAATCCCAGAGTTTGGTGGATTTATCATTTATCTCTTAGAAATCTGGATCTGGTGAATGCTCAAGTTCCATTACTCTTACAGTGTGTTTCTCAATTCCCCAGAACTGATGAAAAACGGACAGAAGACGAGGAGTGTTGGGCAGCCAGCAGAACATGCGTACCTCTCGCCGAGTACATACAGTGCCCAATATTTGCTGCTTCAGAGACAGAAAACTCTTCCTTTTTAATCATGTCACATTCCTGACTTGCTGGAAGTTTCTTGGAAAGCAACAGGGCAACCTTTCCAGTTCTGTTTGTTCCTCAAAGCGATTATTACCCAACATTCTGGCAGTGGTGTTTATAAGCCATTTCCCTAATATTTCTCTCCCCTTGCTGTTTTCTCTATTATCTTTTCCTTGGTTTTGTTTTTTCCTCACCCTCAAAACGAGGACATATGGTTCTTGGTTTTCTTTTGAACGCATTTATTTATGTTCCTCGTATGGGAAGCACGACTGTTATAGCCATTTGTTTTTCTGGCAAGCTGAAGTAATGGTTCTGTATGGCTTCACTGCTATGTGTTAGAAGAACTGTTTGCATCAAAAGAGTTTCCTTCTGGTTTATTTATTCATTTGCATTTCAGATCTTACACTAGAGCCTACTTTTAGCTCATTATAGGCCTGCTACACCTTCAGTTCACCCCGATTCTAGTGACTGAAATACAGTTTAAAATCTAACTTTCAGTTAAAATTTAACTGTGATGGGCTAGTTGGGGTTTCTTCTTCATTTATTCCTTTCATTAGCTCAGAAAACACCCTACAACTGACTGCTGTCATCTCTTACTCTTGTCTTCTGCTGTATCTGAACTGAGGTGAGAGCTCCTCACAAACAGTAGTTTGATTTTACAACGGAATGTTCTAGAGCAAACCACATTTTAATTTTACTTTCAACTCTGCCTGAAGATGAAGTCTGATTTACAGAAGTCCATGGCTAACTGCCAGGGCTATCAGGGGGAGATACGGTGACCAAACAGGATTAATTTTGCATTTTAACTCTTTGCCTGAGGCAAAACCCCCAAACCCAAAGAAAAGCATGTTTTTTCCCTCGTCAGGTCCAAATGCTTCATCACTTTGGCTGAGGTACTATTGCTTCACCTCTGCTTTTGGGACTGATTCACTGAGTCAAATGTTCTTGACAAACTCTTTGGAGGAAGTGTCAGGCCAATTCACAAGCAATTGCTGTAGACAGTAGAAACATCTGCTTCCCATCCTCTTCCTTTCATTCCCCCTTAGAGACAATTTTGGCTAAAGTGGAAGAAATTGTAGGATGGCCATTAACTTGGGTTACTTTATTTAGCGCTGGCATTTTACTCCTCTTTCATTTCTTTCTAAACTAATCTTCCTCTGCTGAGCCAAGAACAAATGACATAAAGTGCAAAATCTGGCAAGGCAGCAGAGATCAGCGAGTGACTGCAGGGGACAAGAGAAGGAATCAATTCCACATACAGTTTTTAAAAAACCTCTTTTCTGTTGTATTTAATGGAATGATGCTCAGCACTCAGTTGCCCACATACAGATGTGTCATGACGTCTGAGACATCCAATGACCACAGGCACTGTTGGCTCCAGAAGGTTCTTCCAGCCCTAGCCAGCTGCCTTGGGTGTCCTAGATCTCAGATCCCAGGACTACTGTGGGGGTGAACTCAGTGCCGAGATTCACTGTCGGTATCTAGGGTCCATGTCAGCGTGCCTGAACACCCGATGAGAACGCAGTACAAATGTAGTGCTCAGGAACAGCTTTTACGTAAACATTTTTATTTATATTTAATTTACATAAAAGTTTTAATTTTTAAGATGAGTCTGTGGACAGTCTCGTGGTGACTTCACTGGCTTCTGAACCATGGTGCCTGGTTTTCCTGGATTTCCTTTTGGCTGGCTCTCAGGACTAAGAGTCTCTTGTCCTGTGTGTTGTGTGGTGTATGCAGCTTCAGATTCCAGCTGCACCTTGAATTCAGACTACGAAAAGGGGAATTGTTTTCTGACATTAGAAAATTCAGTGTGACGCTGGTGCTGCTTAGGAGCAGTCCTCCCCAGGGATTGTCAAAGCTGCCCATTCCGTACAACCAAGAGCTTGACTGTGTCAACGTTCTCCTCTGCATAGAGCAGCCTGTTCGCTTTCACAGGGCTTCCTCTGGGACTGCAGTCACTGGCACCTCCCTGGTGGATGTGGTGGTTTTTTTGGAAACAGCCCCACTGTCCCACTGTTCCTTGTTAATTGTGAATTGACAATGTTAATGGGGACCATGGGGAGGATTAGCCTGTTTTCAAGGGAAAACTGTAAGAGCAGTCATTTTCTAGCACTATGAAGTGAAAAGATGAAAAAATTATGCCTTTCCCCTGTATCAAGCATCTGATATTTAAGCATCATCTACTCTGTGTTCCTAAGTCCTGCACAGCCAAGAGAATGCTCAAAGCAGAATCCTCATCACGAGTCAAGACGGTCTCCTCTCTCTGACTGATGAAAGGCCTGTTTGCTCAGTCTTCCACAATTACATTATGTAAGGAGAAGCAAAAAAAGTCAACTACTCAATACCTACACCTGGAAAGAAATATCTTTACAGTCCGACTGTGATCCTTTTGGAAAGCCTGTGATAAAAACTTGATCTTTGATAAAAAGGTAAAACTTTGATAAAGCTTTGATAAAAACTTGCAATCTAGGTTTATCTTAGGCTTTCATGTAGGCAGGCTGAAAGCTCTAGATAGTTCTTCCTGCTTTCGTTTATTGGAACGTGTTTCATATCACCTTTAGAAATTAAGAGTTGGTAACACTTTATTTTAGCTGTCTTATTATCTTCTTTTATGTGGTCTTAGGACTAACAGAGATCGTAACACATTCCCTTGGTGCTGCAGAGAGTGGTGTGCGCACACTGATGGCCGCGGAGTCGCTTACAGGCCTTTCTTTTACTGTCCTGTGGAATCTGTTACACTGCCTTGGAGAGCTCGGACAACAAACAAATCTGAAGGTGCTTATGTTTCAGTGATCAGTAGAATTGGCCATTTAAAAATGGCACTTCAATGGGAATTTTTTGTTAAAGCTGAAATGGGAAGAAGTTTCAGTTCTAAAAGTAAATAAAGTATTGGCGAGATGCTGATTCTTAAGCTGTCTTGAGAAATAGAGATCATGCCCAAGTACCAAATGACCCGTCACTTTCTTTATCCTCCACAGTCTCCATGTAGGCTGAAAATGCAACTGGAGTCTGTAGCCAAGACTGTGTAGTAAGTATACAACAGCATAAAGATGGAACTCTGTACAGCGTGATGTTAAAAGAGTTGTTGATGGATTTTCCAAAGGAAAATGGAGATATGAAATGCTCGATTTTCCATTAATTTCAGCGATATCTATGATGAACCAAGTGTCTCTGGCCTGAGCAGGTGTTGGGGAGGTTTATAAAACTTGTAAGGCTCCTCTTTTACTGACTGCATATGTGATCCATAGTGGGCAAGAGGAAAGAAACAAAGGAAAATGTATTTGTCTAAATGAAAAAGGGGAGAAAGTCTACCCTGAGATTAAATACTAGAGGAGTTCTAAATCTCTGGACTAGAAGAAGAGGTGAAAAAAGAAAGTCTGGGTAAAATACCCCAGGAATCCTTGCTAAGCAATGTATTGCACAGCCACAAATCCTAACAGCGAGTAGTGAGCAAGCATAAGGGACTGCTAAAGCACTGGGATCAGCCTGATTACAGAGAGTAACCTTCTTCCATGATGTCCAGGTGTAATATTGTCATTGCTGACATCTGAAATTGAGAGGAAGGCTATTTATACTGCATTGACGTGACTTTCCGCGGGTGAATGGCAGCTCACAGGAGCTGAGGGCATTTCTCCAGAAATCATTATGCACTTTAACAGTGGATCACTGTAACTTAAGATGAGCTCTATTACTGGTGTATTTTTCAAAACGTGGTGATCCAGGGACCTTTAAGGTCCTTTCCAACCCTAGTTGTTCTATGTTTCTATGATTCTATGAATATAACAATGCTTTCCGGGACTGAGCATATTGGGGTTGGTGAATTACTGCTGGTGGGCAGTGGGAGTCACTTGAGATGTGCCTGCAGGGTGAGACACTCTCTGGGAAACATGAATTGCTTAATTCCAAGTGATCATGAGTGCGAATTCTCGACCTGGATGCAGCAGTGGGTTTTTAAGCTGTCCTCTCCTTGAGGTGTAGGCTGCCTGCAAGACCATTTAGGCAGATCTGACCTAGCTGATTCTCTGCCACTGTGGGCATTTGGGCGTCTCCTGTTTTGCATGTGCTAGACCCTTGATCTGCAGCTGATTGCATTCCTCAGCAGGTCAGGTCTCTACCAAAAGACACTACAGAAATCAGACTAACTGGCAGCAGTTTCTTCTAATCTGAACCAACATAAGATTTTACGAGAATTTAAAAGTAAATGGAAGGGTAAGCAGCAGAGTTAGCAGCTTGGAGTCCTCTGTGAGAAAGGACAGATCGTGTGAAAATGTAATTTGGTGTTTTGTTGCTCACCAAATCATTGTGGTTTATAACTTAATCCTTTTAATAGAAACTTTTCCTCTTAACCACATGTTAGCCTTCCCTCATCCAAGACTGGTGGAATGAGAGGAAGAAGGGGCACTACTCGTACATTCAAACAGCAAAACCACAGCAACAACAAAAATGTCTGCTCCGGATCCATAGTTCTGCCTCTAAACAAGAGGCTTTGGAGCTCTGATGCGCTCTTGAAGATGTGCCCAGTAGTGTAGAACCCACAACAGATGCTGATTATTATTGATACTTGGTTTTAGCCAAACACAAACCACCCAGCTGACAGCTGCACTAAAAGTCTGCTGTTAGCCTCAGAGAGGTCATGGAGCTATATAAAATGTAATAACCACCCCTTTTCCTAATCAGGCATGCAGTCAAGGGAAGTTAGAGAGTCCAATATGCAGTAGTCATAGAGAGGCCAGTAGGGTCACAGTGTCAAAACGGATGATAGAGGCTCAGTCGCACAGTCTGGTTAGGTGGGTAGGTCACGTTTTTGTATTGGACAACCTGATGACTGAAAGAGGATTAATTATGGGGCTCCTGGTCACAGCATCCTGTGGCAGAACTGTTATTTCTCTTGGGAAAAGAATCAAAAATCCAATGAAATATTCAGTGCTGCAACTCCTAAATGCTAGCTGTCTGGCACCAAGAATTAACAACGTTTTGATGGGCACCTAAATTGCTATGCCCTAAGTAAGTATTAAGTGGCACAAAGAAAGGGATTTAGAACAACCATAAGCTCAATCAGCTGGTAGAAATAGCTAAGATGAGAGCTGCAGATAAATTGTGCCTTCCGTGCACATGGGTTCCCAATTCAGTACGTTTTCTCAGTTGTCTGAGTACTTTTATGCTGCACAGTGCGTGTTTACTGTCTGATCACTGAAGTTTGGGCTTCCCATACCCTGGATCCTGAGTCAGTTCTGCAACATGGATTTGATTTTAATTTTCCTTCTGAGTGACTCAGACTCCAGTAACGACTCTTTCTTCTGTAAAGACTCAGACTCCAGGAACTCCTATATGTAGACATTCTCATCAGAACTGGATGCAGAGTGGAGTCTCATTTGCAAACCAATGTGCAACTTCTTTCCTTGGGACTGACACCTCAATGTGCTTGGTGTATCTCTGTATCTCTACATCTCTAGACCCACAGCTTTGCTGGCAATGCAATCATCTAGCCAAAGATAAAAGGCTTCTTTGTTTTTCCAAGATGGGCTAAGTCCTGCTGTTTTGTTAAAGGGTGTCACATGATATCAAACTCGTTTCAGCCTACTTTGTTTTGCACTAGAAATTCAAAAATCTGAAATGCTTTTGAAAGGGCAGGGAGAGGTGGATGGTTCTGATTGAAAAGGGTGAGAGTTTTGTTTCCAATGGAGAGTTTTGTTTCTTTGTTTAGACAGCATTTTAAAAATGGGGGCTGAGGGCATGTAGGTAAGAGGAGGGGGATCTGCTTGATTTCTTCTGCATTTGAGTTGAAGACCACCATTTCAGACATTCAGGGTATTGGCAGCCTTGTAGTAAGTGAACCTGTTGTTGCTCTCCACAGCCTGAATAATGCTGGACATTGCTCTTGCATGCTTGACTATGTTTCTGGGCACAAGGAGTTGGATGTCCTAAGATTTTGCTCCAGAATGAAAAAATAACCTGATAGGATACTTGTGAAACAGAAGCTGTAATACCCATGGTCCTCAGTAAGAAGAGAACATAGCACTCGGACTTAAATAAACTAATGAAGAACAGCACTATTGAAGAAACCAAATCCTTTGTGTAGTTATTGCCAGTCATGTTGGCAAAGGAAAAAGGCAGCTGAAATTTGCCTTTGAGAGAGAAATTAATATCCCTGATGGATGTGCTTGCACATGTTGTTAGCAGAAACATTTAGCAGTGCAAAGTACTTACCAGGAAAAATAAGCCTTTCCCTGGTGATAAATGTTTTTATGTGGGAAATCCCTTCAGCTCCATAAAATAGCACTTAACAAATTAAACTAAATAAATACCGGTTCCATAATTTGTTCTTGTCCAATGTATATCTTTATTTTATGATGAGAAACCAGTTCAGTTCTCTCTGAGAGTTGCAAATGTGGTCACTGTACACAGCTGACAGCACTTGTTATACAGTATGAAGGATCATTGTGCTACTACATGACCATGATGAATTTCTCCAGTGTTGAAGAGTGCTCAGGGGTGGAGAATACCAGAAGCTTTTCTATTTGAGCCTAACAATATTGGTTTTTCCTTTTGCTCTCTATTCTTTGCCACTTCTGTCTATCCTATCTGTTTTTGCTTGACATTGGGTCTCAAAGGATGTTCATCCCACTAATGCCTTTCATAGAAACATAGAATCATTTAGACATCATGTAGCAATCATAATGAGCTAATAGAAAGCAAGCATAAATCCCTGTAGGCCTATCCTGCTAGCATAAAACTCGGTTCCTCTATTTCCTCATTTTGCAGTAAAATGCACCTCTCTGCTGCCACAACTTCCACCTTCACGAGAGCCATCTACAAGTTTCAGTGATTTTCTCCCATACTGAGTTTTCTGGTGAACTTACGGGAAATGTATAAATTCTCTGTATTGCCAATTGAAAGTGTAAGATGCCTCTAAACTCTGCAAGCCACCTTGCCTAACTTGCTTACAGGCATACTAGCTGTGGAGGGCAGCAAGAAGAGTGCCCTGGCTAGTCAGTGCCTTGTGCAGCATCCTCTCTGTGTACCATTAGCCTGAGTCTCCCTCAGGTCTCATCCAGCACACTTCTCATGGGGCAAGTTTGGTTGTGTTGTGTTTTGTTCAGTTCAGAGAACCAAGAATAGCAGGAGCACCATCTGAACTGGAGTCTCGCGTTACACCGACTGCTTTATACCAATTTATAACCTAAATAATACATCAAATACATGGCTGCATATTCACAAGAAGGAACTAGTGTCTTACTATGAATGAAAGGCTCTTTTATACTCCTATATGTATTCATAAGTGCCTACATACATATTTCTGTATATGCACTTAGGCCAAAATATAGGCATGTGAAGTGAGAAATAGGATATCCCTTTGGACACTTCAGAGGTGTCTGCCTGCCTCCCACTGTCTTGCAATGTGAACAGGTACCGTGTCTGATGTACAGATCCAAATGGCTGTGCTTAGTGTGCGTTATGAAGTATTTACTGCGTATTATTTACTGCTGCACCCTTGTAAGCCTGAATTATCTGAGGTAAAGAGAGAGAAAGACCCTCTGATTCTTAAATACCAGCTGCAGAAACTGTCTCTCTTTCCACTTCTTAAGCTCCAACCTGCAAGGCTCAGCTGATGTATGGATGCGAAGAAAACACTTCTCAGTTTTAAGATGCAGAGCAGTGATGAGGCTGAAATCCTGGTGTAGCCAGCTGTGTGTGAAGAGTCTGGCTCTGCTAATGCAGAGAGGTGCAAAGCTGAAGAAGGTTGAAGATGCAGGAACAGTGACACAGGTAATTAAAAACCACGGGGTTACAGTGCAGACACACCACCGCTGGTGCTAGAGTGACCCTGCAATGATTACTTGTAAACATTATGTGTAGACTGGAAGCGTTAGCAGCATTTGACTTCACTTTGCATGGGGCTTGTAATTCTCCTTCTAAAGCTATGAAATTACAGACTTAAATCATCATGTTCTGTACGAAAGAAAGACAATCTGTCTTATGTCATTTACCAAGTTCCCACAAATGCATGAGCTCAGTTCTTGTTCCGTTTTCAAACAGATGTTATCTCCTTTGGAAATGCTCGCATCCCAAATGCAGGAATTTTAAGTGCACGTTCACTGCGTAGTTCAACGCTTGGTGGGTTTGAAACGGCATTTGATGACAAGCCAGAAGACCGTAACTTTGCAGAGAATGTGTACATGATCTTGAGAGACAGCACTGCACAGCAGATAACCTTGGTCTCAGATGAACTACGAGGCTCAAAAGTAACTTTTCTCTCTTTCCCTTTTTTGTTTTCATGTATACAATGCATATATAATTTTCCCATGTGACAGAGCTCTCCTTCCGCAGGCCAGGTTACAAATCTAGTTGTGTCTTCCAGTCTGGTCAGTTAGAGCTATCTACTACAAAAAGGATTGGTAAAAGTTGTTCTCTTTCACCTCCCGTCCCACAGCATAGCCATCCCTTCCTTACAGCTGAGTTCTGCACAGGTCCAGCCAGGTCAGGGTTTTCAGAGCAGAGCTTCCAAACCAGACCTCAGAAGGGTTTCTGGGTATCTTCAAAACTTTGGGACCAGTTAAATGCCTGACTGTGTTTCAGGGCTATTGAGACATACTCTTCTGGGAAGGGCCAAGGCATGCATGGTTTTTGGAACCTGGGAAATATCATTCCAAAAGTTTCCTCTTCTGGAAACAGGAAACTTAAGAAATAAACGTGCTGTGCCTTTGGGGAAGTGGCATCTGAAAAGGTACAGAAATGTTTTCATTCAAGCAGACTGCCCTGCCTGCGAGACTTGTGTATAGTGTTGGGATTTCAGCTGTGCATAGGGCTTGAAAGTAGCAGCAACTCCTTCCCCCAAGTGCCCTGCAGTGGCTGCATTGCCAGGAGCAAGTCTCTCTTGTTCCTGGAGCAAGCAACAAGTTCCGAGGTGTGAATCTCCTCATGAGATAATCTGGCCCAGCTGTAAACATGGAGAGAAGCAGGCTCTTTTTCTGTTTCTTTATTTTTCATTTCATTTCCTTCACTTTATCACTTGTGACTGATAAATCTGGCAGACAGGGCTAGAAACGGAATCTTTGTTATTATCAGCCTGAAAGAATATAAACTTTCGCAATTCGCTGGTGTTACTGCTGCACAGCTGCGCCAGGGTCTGACTGTAAAGATCAAGTAGATATTTTGGCGTTTGGGCTTTCTCAGACAATACACTCCTGATTGCTTTCCAGTCAGCTCAGAAGCAGCCTGGTTGCATAGACAGGCTGACTCTGCCTTTCAGACTGCTTGAAACACAGACACAATAAGCAATGCATAATGGAAGTCAGTGTTTAGTGAAGAACCCAAGGGTAAGAGAGGGCTCAGAAGCACCTGGAGGTTTACCTTCATGGGCTAGCTTGCTTACAAAGTGGATTAGTTAGGGGAGGTGCTGAAGTGAATCCCAAGATCAGCATCAAGGTTGGTAAAGGGTCTGGAGAATGAAACTTGTGAGGAGCAGCTGAGGGAGCTGGGGCTGTTTGGGTTGAAGTAAATGAAGTGGAGCTCAGCTGGATCAAGTGGAGCTCAGTGGATCTTCACTCAGATCTTATTGCTGCCTACAGCTACCTGAAAGGAGGTTGTAGAGAGGTGGGGATCAGTCTGTTCTCCCAAGTAACAAATGATAGGACAAGAGGAAAATACCTCAAGTTGCTCCAGATGAGGCTTACATTAAACATTATGTAAAATTTCTTCATCAAAAAGGTCATCAGACACTGGCACAGGCTGCCCAGGGCAGTGGTTGTATCATCAGCCCTGGACATGCTTAAAAAAAAGTGAGGTTAGTTGCTAGGCTGGATGATCTCAAACGGCTTTTCCAAACTATGGTTCTAAATGTTGCAAGGAATGAGGCACTTCTTGCAAAATATGGAACCATCTGGCTGAGTTGAAAGTCCTTATACAGCGTTGGAAACGTTAAGTTTGTAATTGTAATTCAAAATCGTTGAATAAATCGTTTTTAAGTAAATGAAGGTGAGGCTGTGAAAAGGGATGAATGGAGAAGGAGCTGATCTGGGCTTCCACAGGTCACACCTAGCTGGGATTTAACACACATGAGCTAAATAGGGTTATCAGCCTTTAATATAGAGTTAGATGAGATTTAGAAAATTATCCGGGATGAAATGACCTAGACCCTTTCTCATCTTTCATGAATACACTGGTAGGTTCTGATAGCTCGTGTCGCATTAATTATGACCCTAAATCCTATGATCCTTTAATTATGTCCTAAAACTAGGGCCAGGTAGAAAGCCCTCACCTGTTTCCCACCCAACTAATCTGAAGAGTGCTATCATACTTCTCATCAGTAGATTCCTTTCAGAGCATCCAGCTACTTCTGTCGTCCCCTCAAATGCTGCATTACTGGTGCAATCAGTCAGCATGAAGAGCTTTAGGGATTGTTAGAGCAAGAGCTGATAGCCGAAGGGAGGATGCTGCTGTGAGTAGGGAGGACGACACTTATTTAAAAAGAATATGATTTGTTTAAGTGGATTTACCTCTGGAGGTCATCTGTCAGATTTTAAAAGTACCATTCCCCACCTCTTCAAATGACATTTGGAAGCATAAATGCAATAGCTCCGAGTTTATTGCCACTGCGTAGGGAATTAAACAGAGCCGCTGGTTTTCGTTAGTCGGCCTGGCCCAGCCTGTTTCTAAGTCCTTTCCCTGACACGATGCTGCAAGGGAAAGTGCTGAAGTTCTGATACTAAAGGAATAAACAAAGGTCCCGTTATATTTTATTTCTTTTGAATTTGAATTGGAATTGAGACAATGGGGACTGCTGCACATACTGTCCCACGTCCAGGATCGTGTCACTTTGCAGCAAAGCAGAATTAGTTGGTTTCAAAGTGCCAGCTGTAATTAAACTTTTCCTTTAACAAGGAATGCGTAGCATGTGCAGGCAAGGTCAGCCGCCTGCTTTGTGGGAATTCTCAGACTGCAGAGCTGCTTTCCCTCGCTCTGAGTTCCTTTGAAAAGGCCTGCTTCAACAGACTGAATTCACCCATTTCCATTAGCACTAAGCTTAATTACCTTTTACAGCTGGAAACTCAGAAGGGCCTTGTTTTGAAGGCAGAAGCCTTGGGTCTGGTCTTGGCGTGTGAAAAGTTACGGCAGCGTTGCTGTGATCTGTCAGACCAGGAAATCGGAATACTGTGAAGCATGAGTTACAAATGGCTGGGAGAATCTAATCCTGGACTAGCACAGCGCTGATGGTCCCCAGTCAGATCAGTATGAGTGGCCTAATCTTTCCTCTTTGTTGTCAGATGTGACAAAGGCATTTTGAATGGTTTTATCTATTAGTGTTCAGTGGCAGAGGGTAATGTGTGCAGAGGAGGTGGAACCGGGATATTTGTGCTGTCTTGAATTAGCAAGGGTAGCAAGTAAAGGATGGATTTAAAAGTGGTAGAAATCATTGTGGGGGCTTTTGGAAGAGAAGAGAGAAGTCAGAGGGCGGTCTGAAGGACTGGAGGCAGAGGGGAAAACATAGGCACACCAGTGGGAAGAAAATCGAAGCAGCAGCCAGGGGTGGACTATAATTGGAGGCAAACAATGGAAACCTTTGCATGAGTTTTCTCAACAGTCAGAAAATCATTCAGATATTTAGAAATAAGGGTGCAACAAAGAAATATAAATCCAAGTGTGAAGATGACAAGTCAAAGGAATGATAGCTGCATCCCACAGAGAGGGAGAAAACCTTGCCAGAGTCAGGGACCCGAGCATGCTGGCAGAAAGGCTGCAGAGGTGAGATTCAGAGCAAAGGAAAGAATGGTGGGAGCAGGAGATGGAGCCGAGCAACTGGGAGTGTGGGCTTGACAAGAATGAGTAATGGCAAATGCCCTTCTGCAGCTCTGTGCATGAAAGACGAGTAGAAGACACCCTGTGTGGTGTCCACAATAAGGCTTTTCACTTTATAGATCATTCTCATAAGCGGCTTTGAAAATCTGTTTCTAAATGAACTGCAGCAGGCTGAGGTGTAACACAGGCTGGAAATACTTTCTCTGTAGTGATAATCATGGGGGATGCTTCAGAGCCCGGTTTTATTACCTATGGAATCATAGAAAAAGAGAACACTCATTAAACAGAGAGAGGACATGCAACTGTGAGGAACCACTAGGAGAGTGTATGGTGTGGTCAGAATTATGGAATAAAAGATGAGAAACAAAGGCATCGCAGGAGAAGCAGCCTAAGAGTCAGCACACAGTTCAATGAGAAAAAACCCTGGTGCACACTTTTTAGGCGGTGTAAAAAGCTCTGAATGGTTTTTGGTAGCAAAAATCTTCAGTAAGTCTCTTAAGGGAGAAAATGGAGAGATCAATCCAGATTTCTTCTCTTGCTTCTATAACAAAATAGATTCTCTTGTACTTTTGCTTCTTGATATCCACTGGCATTTTTAAAATATGATTGTTTCATCATCTACTGATGTATTTTGAGAGCATCTTTTCTTATCCTGGCCATACTAGAGCTAGAAGGTCTGAAAAGAACTTTCAGCTATTTTTTCCTGCAAGGTCAATCTCCTCTGGAAAACAAGGAAATGAATCATTAGCAATCCAAGACACAGCAAGGTCAAACTGTATCCTTAAGCCTATGCATTAATAGTTTAAGGGGTTTTGTAAATCAGACTGACAGCTGGACTCACCGACACAATTTTTCTTTGAAGTCCGGTTGTTTTGGATGTGAGTGTCTATAGAAAATCAGGAACTGTCACAGTCTGAAGGTACCTGGCACTGTTCTTCCTTGGAGAAATTTGTAGTGCTTTTCTAATACCTCTTCAAAATCCTTCTGATCTGCTTGGAAAACTCAGTTTAACTGGTGCCATTTAAAGTACTGATCCTATTTAATCCGGGCTTTACTCCCCAAATACAGAATTTTTTGTTCGATGATATTTTTCCACAGAAAATTTCTGTTCCCTTGAACCCTGGAAAGTATTCACATAGCATCCTCGTGGTCAAACTGAGGCAGTGTGGACTGGATGATTGGGTAGCAAGGGGGATTGTGAACTGGCTGCAAGATAGAAGCCAGAGAGTGGTGGTTAATGGGACAGAGTCTAGTTGGAGGCCTGGATCTAGTGGGGTCCCCCAGGGATTGGTGCTGGGACCAGTCCTCTTCAATCTATTCATTAATGACTTGGGTGAGGGATTAGGGTGCCCTGTCAGCAAGTTTGCTGATGACACCAAGCTGGGTGGTGTCACTGACACCCCAGCAGACTGTGCTGCCATTCAGTGAGTCTTGGACAGGCTGGAGAGCTGGGCAGAGAGAAATGGAATGAGGTACAACAAGGGTCAGTGTGGAGTCTGGCATCTGGACAAGAACAACCCCAGGGACCAGGATAGGTTGGGGACTGACCTGTTGGAGAGCAGTCTAGGAGAAAGGGACCTGGGGGTCCTAGTGGACAGCAGGATGACTCTNGGAGCTGGGTCTCTGGAGCTTGGAGAAGAGGAGGCTGAGGGGTGACCTCATGAATGTCCATAAAAATATGTGAGGGGTGGGTGTCAGGAGCGATCCAGGCTCTTCTCAAGGTCATCTGGTGATAGGACAAGGGATAATGGGTGCCAGCTGGAAGAGAGGAGGCTCCATGTTAATATCAGCAGGACCTTCTTCCCAGGGAGGGTAACAGAGCACTGGAACAGGCTGCCCAGGGGGGTTGTGGAGTCTCCTTCTCTGGAGACGTTCCAGTCCTGCCTGGATGTGTTCCTGTGCAACTTGGTCTGGGTGATCCTGCTGTGGCAGGGGGATTGGACTGGATGATCTTTCGAGGTCCCTCCCTATCCCTAATGATTCTATGATTCTGTGATTGCAGAGTCCTTCCAAGCTGGCTCACTCCCCAGGATCTCACGTCTTGCTGCCCCATCCTGGATCCGTGAGAGCCAGCAGAGGCTGATAATGGTGTTTCATTTGTGGATTCGCTGCTGATAGGTATTTGCACAGAGGAGCTGCAAACCGAAATTCTAAAGTACCAAATACCAAGTTCTCTTGTCTTTAGTGCTACTGCCACAGTGCAGAAAGGTCCCACCTTGTAGAAGTTAGTGCCCTGTGTGTCCTGGGAGGAATTTGTCAGAGGATCTCTAAGGTCCATCCATTTCCTGCAGCTTGTCTTTAACTTCTGCGGACTCTGTACAGCTTGCTTTGGTCTCTCAGGAATTCTCTGAACTTTTTCGTAGGTGCTGTTGAAGCACAAAAGTGAGTTGGTCTTTCCCTGGCACTTGTTTAATCCACAGGGATAAAAAAACCAGCTGCAATTATCTGTCGGGGTGTGTGTGTGTGTGTGTGTGTGTGTGATGCTGGCATTTGGCATTTGTTGCAGGAAGAGGGGGAGTCTGTTTAATGAACCACTAGTCTTACTTTATAGACCAGCTCCTATGTGTCCTTAGTTTCTGCAAGAATGGGACCAGGGAACAAAGATTTTAGAAAAAAGAAGGAACAGTAGACAAATCACTGAATTCCTTCCTCCCCAAGGACAGCTCTGTAAATGCACTGATTTAAAAGATGTTCCCAGAGCTATGCAGCCAGGGGTTTTTCCTTGCACGTCGGCAGATAATTCTACTTAAGCTTTTAAATAGATGCATAAGGATTAATGCAGGCACTCACAGACAAGAAGTTAGTTTGGAAAAATGCAAGTAAAAATAGTTCAAATAATCTGCTTGCTCGTTTCTCACCACCTTCCTACACTGTTTCCCTCACGACCGGCAAAGAGAAATCTCTTTAAAAGCAGGAGCAGGAGAGGAATGTGGATGAGCTTCCATGTGTAGACTGCACATTCCTTATAGGAAGGATTTGCTGCTCCCAAAGAACAGTGCAAAAAGCACGGCTGAGTACAGATGTGTGTGTATTCAATCCAGGTTCTGTGTTAACAAAATTACTGTTTAATGCCCTTTCTTTCCACTGGGCTTTTACTGAACAAAAACTAGTTGACTGCTGTGGACAAAAAGCCCTGAGCGCTTTATGTTTGTCAAATTGCCTCTTTAGTGGCTGCATTAGGAAACCAGAAGAACAATTCCAATTGCTTCAGGCTTTTGTGTTGAAACTTCTTCAACTTTGACCTTCACAATAGACACATCTTTCATTAACCTGGGGATGTGAAGACATATTGTCAGGTTTGCTTTAGGACAAGTAAACAATGAGACGGAGGAATTAAGAGCATGTAACCCATTAAGACTAACCTCTTGTTGGACTTCTTATGTCTATAGGTAACCGTTTCCGCACTGACAAACTGATACTCTGTGTGTGGCTTTCTTCTTCTGGTTTCTATTGTGTCATAATCTGTTATCTTCGTTAAAACAATTGCTTTATTATAATATTAAGGGGTGAGTTCATAAATAATTGGTCAAAATTCAGGTGGGAATTTAAAACAGTAACTGAAAGGGTTCTGACTGAAAAATGTAGTGCAGCAGTCCTTTTTTATTTATTCTTTGGGAATTCACTTGTCAGTCATGAGTCGCAGATGGCTCTTGGACTAGAGGCACTAGTCTAAATAAAATGTTCTGGAAAGAAATTAATGGGCAAAAGAAAAGCACTTCACTAAGTCATGTAATCATGCAGTGGGGATAGAACCCAGTGTTTTCAGTTCCTGCAGAAAAAATATAAGCCTCTTCATTTGGGCACTGATCTCGATGCTATGGGGGAGGCCAAGAAACCAGAAACATGAGTTCTTTGTATTCCTGTGTGCATGAAAGCTGGAGCAGACAGCAGAAGTGGTCCCCTATTCCTTCTTTCATCATCAGGAGCGGTTTTGAACCAAGCCTCTTTAATCTTACAGGCCACAGGGAGGACAGACAAACCGAAGACAGACAAACCTATTTCTGTCTATGGCTATATCAGAACACGTCTGTTGTGCGTGGAAGGAGTATGTAAATGCTAACACATGCAGGGTAACGCTGCATTTAAAAGGCAATAATATCTCATTTGATCTAAAGAACTTGCATTGGTTTTCATCCCACAAGTGATTGAATGTGTGGAAAACCAAAGGAGGGAAACAGAGAAGACAGTACAGTGTCAGACTGCTGGCTGGCAGGCTATACATTTTCCCAGGTGTTGGAGGACACGAGGTAAGGTTAATGTCACTAAATTTAGAATAAGGACTTGAGTTACTAATTTAGATTAACTAATTAGTGGAGAGAGGATGATGTATTTTAACTCGCCCCAACTCCTTGAGCAGGCAATGTGGGAATCACAAGAAATCCAGCTTGCTCAGCTCCGGAGTAGAGTAAGAGAACACTAACATCAGCATCAGAGCTCTACATGACTCCTATGGCAGTTTCAAACCCAGCACTGATTGCAGCTGGGAAGAAAGGCTGCCAGCGCCGCTCACTATCAGTGTGACTGCCATGCACACTGCCTTCAGATGGATGGAAAAGACTGTCTTCAAAACTAGAGCCATTCCTTTAAGGCAAAAGAACTGGAGGTTTCAAAAGAGGCTGTGCTCTGTCAGCACTTGCAGCATCACAATTGCAGAACTCACCTTTGTCAGCTGGAAGTGACTGCTTTGCAGCCCAGGCAAGAAGCCTGGCTGTGTGGGCAATTTTGCCAGGCACCTTCAGTGATGCTCTGTAACTTTCTGTAATGGTTTAAGCAACAATATTTTGGCTCACATTTTGAAAAAACAAGGATCATGTGCAATAGCCCTAGTTCAGCTGCGAGTGGCTACCATCACCACCTGCTACCTGGTTTCTTGGAGCTGTATAGCCCTTAGAGGTTGGTCTTAATTTTATTTACTTCTGGATCAATGAAATTTTTAACTCCTTGGGAAAGAGAAAACAGGTTTCTTGGCAACAACACCTCTCTGCTCTAGCTTTTCTCGCATTGCAGGGATTCAGTTCACAGCCCTGATCACACCTTGAGCACTATTTTCCTGGTTAAACTGAGCTGGGGTCTCACAGTGGTGTTGCAACAAGTGATGCTGGGCCCCAGGCAGCTTATGTTAATGTTGAGGATCACAGGGGTTAACTCACAGAAAGAAGGGATGGTGTCGGATAGGGGGGGGAGTATTCCAGTCCTCAAACATGTGGCAGGCTCCATTGCCACTGGACAGTACTTAGTGACAGCTCTGGGCGAGATGCTTCTGTGGGAAACGGGATCCTAGTGGGACTGGATCTCAGGGCATTGGTCAGCAGCTGGCGCAATATGAGCCAGCACTGTGCACAGGTGGCCAAGAAGGCAAACAGCATCCTGGCTTGTATCAGAAATAGTGTGACTAGCAGGAGTAGGAAAGTGATTGTCCCCCTGCAGCTGACAGTGGTGAGGCTGCATGTTGAGTACAGTGTTCAGTTTCTGGCACCTCACTTACCAGGTTTAGGGGTGTCATGGCAGTGCTGGGTTAACAGCTGGATCCAGTGATCTTAAAGTTGTCTTCCAACCGAAAAGATTCTGTGATCCTGTCAATCACACCAGTGCCATCTTGATGGTGTGAATGAAGTACAACAGGTACTGTCCAAGCCAGTTCATAAGAGCAGCCTGGTGAGCCAGACTGCGCCCCAGCAAGGGTTCAGCAATGCAAAATGCAGTACCTGAATGCAGGGCATTCTGAGTGCATGCACAAGCACCCTGTCATGTGTCTTGTGTCTGTCTCCTGTGACCTCCATTCCTCTTGTTCTTGATGCAGCAGCCTTGACCTTCTCTTTATGCAGAGGACCATCCAGCAGTTGACAGCGCAGGGTTCCTCAGCATGGCTTGGGAGTGCACTTGGGAGAGGAAGAGCTAATACAGATTTGTAGATGGCTCTTTGCCTTTTAGGACTGCAGAATAAAAAACCAGCATAACACAGGTCATCCAAACCATAACCACAATATTAATCCTTGTCCTCTCCATCAGAACTCTAATCACGTAAATTGCCATCCATTTAGATTAAAATCAGAAACTCTGTGCTTTTAGGGTGCTGTGAAATCTGTTGCTGTACCCTCAGAGCAGTTTATTCACAGAGAGAGTGCAGAGTCGTCTGTAGTTGGTGATGCTGCTGATTGCTGTCATTTGCAGCAAACCCCTCTGAATTCCGCTATAAGGGTTTCCCAGCATGACAGCTGACTTCTTCGTTTGCTTCACACAGGTTTGAATCCTGGTAAAAACTTCCCAGTGGTTGAATTGCATTTATCAGGTGTTTTATAATGTGTGGTCTTTGCGAGATGGTGAGATTGGTTTTTGCTCTTTTGGGAAGAGAAGTGTTGTAGTAGGAAAACAGTAGTAGGAATACTTCTTGTCGAAGTATTCAGCACTGGTTAGACCGCACCTGGAGTGTTGTGTTCAGTTCTGGGCCCCTCAGTTTAGGAAGGATGGCGAGGGGCTGGAACGAGACCAGAGAAGAGCAATTAGAATGGGAAAGGGGCTGGAAGGTCAGCCCTACGAGGAGAGGCTGATGGAGCTGGGTCTGTTTAGCCAGGAGAAGNCGGGCTGCCCACGGAGGTGGTTGGGTCACCGTCTCTGGAGGTGTTCAAGGTTAGGCTGGATGAAGTGTTGAGTGGCATGAGCTAGATGTCAGATGTTTAGGGTTACTTGATTGGTTTTAGGTTGGACTGGATGATCTTTAAGCTCTTTTCCAGCCTCATCATTACTGGGAGACTGTGATACTGTGATACTGTATTTTAATTCAAGAAACAAAATATTATTTCCATGAGGTGGCTTTTGGCAGGTGCACTGCACAAACCTGGTTTCACAAAGCTGAACAAGAGAACATTTTATAGCTTCCTTGCTATGCAGCTAAGAGGCTGATTTTTCTTGCAAGGTGCTGCATGCATAGCCTCTGACTGCAGAGATTGTACATGGCAATATCTCTCAGCAACTGCCTCTCTCTTTCCCCCACTCCTTCATCTCCTGCTAGGTAACTGTTCTCTAATAACCCTGGCATCCTGCTGTAGTTGTGGTGCAGCAGAGTGTATGGTTTTCTGGCCAGATAAGTGTGAAAAGGTACACTGCTACTACTAGCAGTGAGTTTGAAAGAATGGCTTCAGTGCCTCGTTGGTCTGGCAGCCTTAGGTGCGCACACCAGTTCAGCAGAATACTCAGTAGCTAATCTTTGCTACAAGAGCACAGAGAAAAACCTGTTTGGATAATTTACCAAGAGTACAATGCATCTAAGGAAAGAGCAAGGTTGCAGTTAATCACCAGCACTGGTGCCGTGTCCACACAGTTCAGAGTTAACACGGGTTTTGAAAGTCTGAAATAGAGGTGCTTAGTAGGGCTTTGAGGTCAATTTGACACCAAAAGGTTTTTTAACCTCTTCTTTCTTCTAACATCAGATAATCTTCAGTGCAACCAAGAGATACTGGAGGACGAGGTCACTTCCCAGGGCGCGTGCCACCAGGTGTCAACATGAGGTAGGAGAGTGACACTCAAATCTGAAGCGGTGGCCAGAGCTGAGAGCACTGTGATAGGAAACAGAGAAGAATAAAGTGTTTGCTAATGGCTGTGTTCAGACTGTATACAAGCTCTACTTCAACAGAAAGCAGCCATACCAGTATAGGTCCCCAAAAGTGATAACAGTATGTTGATATGTGGACTCCACAGCACTGAGAAGAAGCCTCTTCCCCTGCAGCACCAGAGAAGACTTCCTCACTGTCTGTGGCAACAAATCCCTGGAGCCCCAAGCCTGCACTGATGAGATGAACAATTAAATGAAATTATGCTTGAAAATTAAGCTCATACACAACTGGGAAGAGTAACACTGTCCCCAGCAACGAATCTGCAATGTATTGGCATTTATTATAAAATCAAATACCCCATCCAGACTCTAAGCTGATTCGCACTGCTACGAGAGGCTATATTGAAGGCATGCTCATCTTTGCAGCAACGAGTATGTGATCTAGCCCCGACAAACCGTTTTAATGGATCAGAGAGCAATATTCAGCTCCTCTCTAAAAAGCTTCCCAGGCCTAGATATTTAGGTAATTTTTTCCTGACAAAGTATGTGGCTCTCAGGGCTCTCAAAACAAAAGGGCAGCCTGTGTAAACCAACAGAATAGTTCTGACTTCGGTGGGGTTAAGACTATTTACGAAGGGTTAGTCCTTGGTCTCCAGGCTGGAGTTACACTTGCGGATGGAGCACTAGAGATAGTTTTGTGGTGGTGGTTTCAGATTAATGTTGGACATAACTCCCATGGTCGTGACCTTTATCCTGATCTTCTAAGAGGCACCCAGTTTGCTCTCTTTCAGGACTAATGTCTTTGTGTTGTTATCAGAACAGCAGATGAAGTCTGCCTCCTCTTTTACCTTGCTGAAAACAACCCACAAGAGTGAGACATCACCTCGTTACCAACTTGCATTGGATTCTGGGGTTTTTAATGTTAAAATCCTTAAGGAAAATATATCCCTAAATCTAGCTTTGTTTTTGCATTGCCAACAAACACCAGTAAAATACAAGAAAACCACAGTCTGTAGGGTATCTGGTTTTTATCATCCTCTCTCCCCTTTAAATCCTTTCCTGAACGAGAACCAGCCAAATGGAAATCAAATGTAAAAGAATATATATAAATGCAGCGTGTGAAAGAAATATCTTTCAAAAATATTTAGAATCATGTTTATTTTATGGCTTTAATACTTGGTAAAAATAGCCCCCAAAACTGAGTGCATGTGGAAAAAATGCAAACTGCTCTGTCTTCAAAATGCAAATGTGTTAACGCCACGTACGAAGACAGAGCAGAAATGGATTCCCATGTATAATCAGAGGGCATAGCACCAGCCTATTCCTTGAGCCTTTACCACAGAGTAAACGTTGTCTTGTCAGGCCCTGTTTTCACATTGTCCTGACACCACGACATGTTCAGCAGTTGTCTATGTTTGCCCACTACTGCGTTCGCAATTACAAACTATCACTTCTGCAATTACCAGGGTACCAGGGTATTTTATTTCGTGAAAAGCTGTCTCAGATTCTGTTTGTCAAGACTTCCGTATTAACTCATGCATCTGCTTAGCTTTTTCCACTCAAGCATATCCCTAACAACACTGGCAAACTAAACATCTCCTTGGAAAAGCTTGTGGATTTGAGAGGTTCTGGAGCTGTGAGGGGGATACGCTGCAAACACAGGCTCTTGGGTATAACTGCAGTAGTAATTGTCTGTCACTCATAGCAGGCGATAACCATCCTTTTCTCTTTGGTTACCATAATTCTGAAGGCACGGAGGAAGCCTTAGGAAATGAAAACGAGTGTGTGATGGGGAGGCACTCTCAGTACAGTGAGCTCTCTCCAGCTTGCTCATGGTAAGGTCTATAAATATTGACCCCTGAGAAACATTTTCAGATAGAAGGGAAACATGCCACCATGTACTGCAGTACCGGTTATGTTCTGTTTAATCCTTTCTTCATTCTTTTTTTGGCCTTTCTTTATTCCCTTTGCTGCCTTGCCATGGAAACATAACACTGGCTATTGTTTTGTTTAATTTTTGGCATTGGCTTTTTTTCTATTGACCTCCTCTAATAAGTGTCTGACTCTTATTTTTCCTTTTTTTCGGGCAAGTTAATGACTCAGGAAGAGGAAAGACATATTCAGGGCAGCTCGAATATAAATGATAAACTGCAAGTCACATTTGTTTGCACATGGATAATATTTGTGGTTTCACACTGTTCCAAAGCAGGGGCTCTGGGTCCAAGAACTGCCTGGGTAGTTAGCCTTTTATTTATCGCACTGTCCCAAACGGATGATGTCTGGATGGTTAACAGAGCTGTCGTTGCACTCTTCCTCGCCAGACAAACTGATATTGCTGCTTTTGAAATACTTAGAAGTTGTTTGAAAATAAAACACAAACAAACCAGGAAGGCTGGGCAATACTCATCTCACTCGTGAAGTGGCTTCTAAATGCTAGCAGAGTTGGTTTTTTAATTAAAGCTTAGATGAGCTTTCCTGGCCTTCCCATTCTCCTTGTCTTGCAAGCAGATGCAATCCCAACCGTTCTTTAAATCACAGCAAGGAGGTTACATTGATGTTTACTGACATCTCAGAACAAGTGAGGCCCCTGAAAGACAACACCTTCTTTGAAAGACCAGAGCACCGTTTGCCTTCAGCATCCCAGTGGGATTTAGTAGTCTAAGCTATTCATATTCCAGGTGGGTTTTCCATCTTCAGTTTAGAAACTTGATTAGCATTCCCAAGGTAGGGATGACACTATCAAGTACTTCCTACATGCCTGGAGAGAATCTGCCACTTCCTCTTTTCAGTTTATGGAAGGGAGATGTAATCTGAGGCCGTCCTTGGGAATATAAATTCATCAGTAAACCCACTGAGCTGTGTGCCTTCTTGCAGCACAGCCTGAACAGCTCCACGTTACAGCCATGGCTGTGTAGTACCTGGGGGAGTTATCAGGGGTCTGATTAGGAAGGTTAGAAGAGGGCTGGAGCCCCTCTCCTATGAGGCCAGACTGAGAGAGTTGGGGCTGTTCAGTCTGGAGAAGAGGAGGTTCCGAGGTGACCTTATTGTGGCCTCCAGTATCTGAAGGGGGCTACA
>VZRI01004507.1:171302-195864 GCA_013397515.1 Upupa epops
TGTGGCAGGGGGATTGAACTGGATGATCTTTACAGGTCCCTTCCGATCCCTGATGGTTCTATAACATTCATGGTTAAAGGATAGGAAATGACTATTTTTTACTTCAATTGGTTAAACCACTCCTGCTGCACTGTGGTAGCAAAGTCTGTGACCTGTGAAGAGTTGCCAAGTTCCATGACACATCTCTCAGCACAAGCAAATCATATATAAATCCATATTGGGTTACTTTATTTTCCTTTTCTGGGCTGCGGGAAGCTAGAAGGGAAACCATGAGTGTTATTGTATGGCTACATTTGCTTGTTTCTCATCACTGAGCATGAGCATCAGCCCTGTGGAAACAGAAAATAGTAAAATATACACTTTAAATCTTTAGCCATGGATTATAAACTGCATTTGCCTCTTCATTTCCTTTTTATTAAAATGATTAATCTATATAGATACTTGGAGAGAATCCAATCCAGAGTATGCAGAGAAGTATATTCAAATACAGTTAAGTTTCTAAAGATGAACTGCAATCATGACGGATTATTCAAAAGCAACTAAGCTGCTTTTCTATCACATTCTTCATGGCTTTTTATTGTCTATAAGTAATGTAGCTACTAGCCCAAGGGAAAATGGTGAAGAAAAAAAGGCTTAAGATGTGAACTGGCCAAGGTCAGCTCTCTGCCCCTGCATTAATAGGCTCCTGCCAAGATGAAATTGCCATGTTTTAACTCTTTTTTAATCTCCAAATACCTCGCATGCACTCGTCAAACCAAAACAGGAATAAAGGCTTGTTTGCTCATTGATGACAATCCTTTTGAGTGCTGATTACATTTGGAATCCATTTCTTTTAAGAAAGTGTATAATCTAGTTTTCTGCTGTAGAGAAAAATAAATGCTGTAATTGCCCTCTTCTTTATCCCGAGATAGCAGTAGCTTTAAAAATGCAGGGAATGATACTTCACCGTACTTCTCCTGTGATGCAGGGCTATTTTGATTGCATTTTCATAAGAATAAGACTCCTAATCTGACCTGCAGCATTTTCCTTCTTGTTTGCTCTGTTTCAGAGATGTTGTCTTCTACCCCAGCACCATGGCAGAGCAGGAAAAGGGTGAAAACAAACACAGAATTTCCTACTGAAAGATTGATTTCACCTGGAACAACATTTGGAATCCTGAGAGCAGTCTTCCATTAGCAAAGTCTGGTTCACAGTATGAAAACTGAAACTTGTGCTGTAGAATTGCAGTCCTGTCTGCTAAATTTTCCTGCCTGAAGATTATGGAATGCAAAAATCCCAACCCTACTCAAAAAGCCCACAGGGATTTACAACGCTCATGTCCGATACAAGGAAGGACTAATTTACAGGTTATTCATCAGGAAATTTTGCATGAGTTGTAGTGCCCACTGCTGCTCTGTTCCCAGAGCCCTGTCACCCATCTCATTTTCATAGGTTTAGTTCAGCCAGCAGTCCCACTGCACCCAGCGGATTCTATGCCTGACAAGAATCAGATCAACGGAAGATATTGATTGTGTGACTGTTCAGCTTGTTGTTGGTTGTAATTAGTTCTATTGTTTCCTCATTAGTGATTGCTGGCTTTCTGCCACTCTGCTTGATTATGATAGTAAAGAACTGAATTCACATGTAGTCTGCTACTATCTCAGGGATTCTAGCTCTGCTCAGAAGCTGCTTCTTTATGCTTTTGGCAAAAGAAGCATCTGCACTGAGTAGATGTCTAAGTAAGAACATTTCAAAGAATGGGACACAACAAAGACTTCTTGTCTGCCGCATCTTACTCTTGCATTTTGCTGTGCTTCTAGAGATTCAGACTTTGCTTTTCTACTTAGATCTGTGGCTGGGGATTTGACAGCATTTCATCTAGGCATCATTTGATCTTTCAGTTCCTGGTTTCAGTGATACTGTATCTACAAAAGGAGTTGAGGTGCCATTCATGCATCTATGCATTACTGAGTGACCCATCAGGAAACTACCTAGCAGCTCAGTCCTCTCGGTTCCTGAAGACATCCTTAATTTTTGCCCTCGCATGTAAGTGTCTTTGCCACAGAAGGGACAAGTAGGTGTGTAGGTCTTTTCTTGCTGGATGCCTGTCACGGAGGGCACCTGGCACACAACATCTATTCATGAAGGGACTTTTGTGGACAGCTGTGTCCTGTCTGATTCCCTCAAATAGACATGATCCTGACAGGAAGGAATAAAATCTTATTCAAGACAGAGTCAGAACTCACAATTCAGATCCTGACAATTTCCTTGACTCTGATTTTTTTAAAGGGCTGCAGTGCCAATTAACGACACAAGAAACAGCAATAGCTGAGCAGCATTTGCATGCTAGTTTAGAAGAGCGTAAGTTAAGTTTTCTCTTCATGACTAAGACATCCTCTAGCTACTGCTGCACTGTGTCACTCTCACCAGTACTTCCATGTAGTCACTACTTAACATCTCCCCAGCTGCTTTTGCAACTCAGCTGAGAGCTGGATTGATGTGTCTGTATTCAAACTGGTTCTCAGCATCAGTTTAGGCAGATTTTAGTACCTGAGCAATGGCAACAAGAGCAGAACACTTATGCTGCTGTATAAAAATTACTTTAAACCTCTGCCTTTCTTCCCTAGCTACTGGATTCAGAAGGTGGCCTTCCAGTTCACAGAGCTGTAACTGATTACTCTCTGAAAACTGTCACCCTTCCATTCATATCAGCAGCAGATTCGTCTTCCTATTCAGTTCTTGAACTACACATTATGCACCTTTTGACATCTCTTGCAGGACTCCTAAAGCACTGATGCTCACATTATTACTCACGTCCAATCCACACTTTTAAGTGAGGTTACATTTGAGGACACAGACCTCACTCGTAGCTATTTAACTAGGCTTGACATGCTCAGAAAGGTAAGAATTACTGTGAGAAAATCCAAACAAGTCAAATCTGAGAACAGTACCTAGAGTACTAAGGCAACTGCAAACCTATATTGCAAACCTATATAACTAATAACATGCAATGACACTGTTCTTACAACTAAAGCATATCATTATTATTTTAAAATCAGTTTAATATATAAAAGAGAGTGGCTATTTCCTTCTTGTGATTTCCCTCCCAGGCACACACACGGTTAATTTAGTTCAACATTTTCTTGCCTTACATTTACTGCTTTAAAATTTTTGGGTTTCCTTTAAAAGAAACTTTATTTAATTAGTTCTATATAGCAGCCCGAATCTCACAGTCGCTTCATTTTATCATCTGTGCTTCATTTGTTGAGAACAGGATGCCTTTTTCTTTTCAGTTAATCTTCAATAAGTCTTGTGATCAAATGGAAGTAATGAGGTTGAAAGCATCATTGTACCTGTATAGACAAGTTGCAGAACCAAAGGAAGGAGCAATCATTAATAAATGCAGTCTTCTCAGTCATCAGGTCTTTCCAAGCAGCACAGAAAAATTCACCTGTAAAATTATCCCTCCACCTTCAGGCTAGCTGGAGAATATTTGCAGTGTCTTCTTGTTGGTTAATCAAGAATGTAAAATAAATGTAAGTAAAATAAATGAAGTAAACTTGTGCAGTTCCCTTTCTTTTTTCTGTGACTGGCAGTTGCATTAAAACTTAAAGCTCCCTTCCTTTAACGCCTACTGTCTTAGCACAAACCATTTATACCTTTAGAACTGTGCTTTAATTCGACAGCCTCTTATGCTCTGCAATCACAGCCTGTTTTCTACTGGGGAAAAATAAATACATTCTGACATAGTGTCCATACTTCATGGATGTGTTGGTCGAAATCCTCGCAGCTGTCAGATCTTGTCAGTACGAAAGTTCTCTGATATCTGGCGCATTTGCTGATCTGGAGGAGATAATGTGGTCTACTTGAACACGTGTGCTTGCACCTTGGTGTTTTAGGATCCATACAGAAAACAGAACAAAAACATAGTCAGAGCCCTGAGAACAGTTCTTTCAATGTTATTGGTTTGCTCCTCAGCTTACACAGTCCCCAATAGGAGGGTCAGAAATAGATATCTACATTAAGATATCTGAAACACATCCACTGGGAGGTGAGCAGAAGTGAGGAGTAGAAGTAGAAGGACAATTTATGTCTGTGGATGCTGTTTACTTATAAAAGATGTACAGAGCTGCAGATCTCCAGAAAGGGATGGCAAAAGGCAAGGACTCACTGAGGGACATAAAGAAGGAACCAGTAGTGAGGTAGAAGGGTTTACTTATTTGAGGACAGCAAGCAGAGTCTGGGAGAAATACAGGAAAGAGCGATAAAGATGGTGGGTGGAGCACACATGGAGAAGCACAGCAGACTCTGTCCGTTTTCTTTTGGAATAAACAAAAAGAGGAGTTTTTGGAAATAAGAGGCATAAGGAAGACTTTTAGAAATAGGTCACGTTTCTGAGCCAGTGATTCATTTTGTTTTCAGAACTCAGTCTCCATATCGGTAAAATGGGACCACAGCAAACACTACATCCTGAATCGTCATGCAGAGCATGGAGATATTCTTCCTGGAAGTGAATGGCAGCAGGAGCCAGAGCCACTCTGTGTCTTTAGCAGAACTTTCTAATTCCTTTTGCTTCTCAGTGCATTGCCCCAGCTGCCTTGTTACAATGAACCAATGTGCTCCGTTCCCTCTGAGGCCACGTATGTAGAGTGAGATGCTTCTTGATGAAGTATAATATGGCAAGACAAAACTTAATTGAACCACTCTATGTCATAGTTTGCATGTGGTGCAGGTGAGCCATTGTGTTTCCATGAAAGGTCTCCTCACTTTATTTCTTTTCCATCCTCCCTGTATCTCATCTCTTCCATCACTGTCATTAGCACAACGGCCTAGAAAGGGAAAATTGTGAAATGTGCTATTGCTTAACTATTTGTTTGGATCAAGTTAAAAAACCCTGCAAAGAGTGAGCTGGATGGTGTTACAGATACAGCAGGAATAAAACTGATCAGGGCAAATTGCTGCCCATATAGTACTGCTCTGGAACATAGACATAAGCAATGAGGAAAGATTTTCCAGCAGGAAAAAGTACCTTCAGATAGGCATCGCAAAATCAGGATGGCACTATGAATCAGGATACTCGAGTTTCAGCATAATAATTAATACATTGAAATTAAGTCCACAGCAATGACAGTTGTCAATGCTAAGGAATATTCCACCACTAATATGTGAGTTTCCTGGCATGAGAATTGTTGATTGTTTTATTTGGTCTAATTTTTCACACACAGAGCCAGTACATCACAACACCGTCACTGCAAAACGATTACATCTTTTTGCTTCAGTTTAATCCAGGCAGTTACACCAACTGGACTTTCTGTAATATAGGGAGAATGAAAAATCCAGAGCAAAACTATAGCTATGCCCCTGCTTGGAGGATACTCAACTTATGTTCATTCTTAGCTGCTAAATATAAAGTGTAGTTGGCTGTAGTCCTACTTGGCAGGGCCTTGCAAGGGTTTCCAGGTCTGAAATTCTACATCAGGTGTTGTCACCTGCTACCCTTTTGGCAAACAAACCATACGTGGAACTTGAATAGACTGAAACCAGTCCTTAATGCAATCGGAAAACCAGTAAATATACATGTACTTGCAGCACTGAAATGGCAGAATTCATTTAAAGGCTGCTGCCACTTCAGGGGTTACATTTCCAGCATATTTTAATTCCAGTGAAGTTCGTGTGCCTCTTAAAATAGAAATACTTGTTGTTCTTAGTTCAACAGTGAACTCTGTAGTTGGATTACTGCTAGTAACATGGACACTGATAAGAGTTTTCAGACAATGTTAAGATCTAGGGTTTTAGATTTTTCTCCTTAAATGGATTAATCAGAATTAAAAACTTCAAGGGTTTTGAAAATGGCAATGAAGACAATAATAATTTTTGAAATTCAACCTGATTCTGCCATGCTGGATGCCCATACCTCTGAGTATCGCACAAGTGCATGAGAACAACAGACTGACATCATTTTGTGTTATCAGATGAGGATAAAATATGCTTAAAAAACCAAAATACATCTATTTTTAGACTCATGACCTCTTATGATGTAAAGGAAACTAATTTCAAAATGTTTTCCTAATTATAAAGGAACAGTTTATTTTGCTGCATTACAACAGCACTTTCCTCTGAAATTTTTATGCTCGCTATGCATAACAGCGAGTTGCTTGTATGTCTAAGAACAAAGTTTAAACCCCTTTCAATCCAGTTGTGTGGGTTTGGAATCCTAACGCACAGTCCTAGCACAGCCCTTTTTCTCCATGTCTCGCAGTTTCTCTGCATTAACATGCTATTGTGGGATCATAAATACGCTGCGTTATTGCATGCACGGTAACGTGTGAGGAAAGAAGACCATACTAAATTATGCAGTGTGACTTGTGCTATAAATAACATCCCTTGGTTTACTCTCCTGTGCTCAGTATTCACTGTTAGTCTGCACTGGAGTTCTGTGACACTTGTTGCAGTCCTCAGTTTTCAACTGGGTTCTTTTCAGGGTTGAATTAGCAAAGCTGGGAGCAGAGCCGATAGAACAGGAATGTGCACTGGACAAAGATGACACACATAATACAAACTAGTCTGTTCACTGACTCTTGCTGCTCATCTCCCTTCAACTGAAGTGAAAATGTATCTGTCTAAATTAGTTGATCACAGAATGACCTTTGTCTGTTGTTATGTGCAACCATCAGAAATTAAAGTCTGTAAAGGCTGCTGCAGATTAACACCTTTGTAGAAAGAGTAGTTTTAACGTGCATTTCACCCTGTTGAATTTTTACATGCAAATTTAATCACCTTCGTTACAGTCTTCAGGAAAAAATGCATTCTCTAACTAGGGGAAAAGTGTCTAAAAATTTATCTTCTTCAGAAGCAAAGGCTGAGAGGGAATATCATGGTGTTGCAAATATATCAGAGCCAAGATGAACTGGAGAAGTGTTATTAGTCCTTAGTCTAACTGACAAGGCAGATAATGGATCCAGACTCTCTAGGAATACAGGTGGGCTGAATGTCAAAGCACTGTGGTCTGGAAACATTTTCCAGCACAATAAATATTTCAAAAAACACATATTGCTTAAATCTCGATTGTTTTCTAAAAAACTCTATTCTGAGGTCACCAGAATGAATCTAGAAAATGTGACTTAAGAATGCTACATAAATGTCATCTCAGACAATGTTTACTGAAGGTTTTTCAGTTGGAAGAGGCAGCACTGCTGTATCTCAGGCTCAAAAAGCTTGTTCTTGCTAGGAAAGAAAGAAATATTATCGCAAGCTAAATTATCTAAGGACATTAATTGTGTACCAGGATGTAGGTTTAGCACAATCCTATGGCTACACATGGTTGTAGTATCGCAGGATTTGTGCTAATTGGTTCAGTCACTAAGACAGTTACTCCATTTATAACATTTATAACAATTTATAGTTTGAAAGCCTTTGCCAAACAAATACTTCTGGAATGATCTGTGTTCCTAGAAATCTCTAAGTCTTGTTTTCCTGGAATATTTTATTTTAAGTGCAATCCATACACCATGTGTTCTGTTTTTACTCTCAGTATCCAAGTGTCTGTCACTGCTGATTGTGTTTGTAAAATGTAATTTGGATGCCATGGTATATTTGACATGAAGATGTGGGGACTGTACAAAATTAGTTGAAATCAGGGTCTTGGATTGAGTACACTTCATGCCATGATCCCATTAAACCATCAACAAACTTCTCAGTTGCACAAGTGAGAGTTTTGGGGGGGATTCAAAGGCTTCTGAATAGTGTCCCATCAATGATTTCAAGTGAAAGGATGAAGACTCTCAACTAATGAACAGATGTATTTCATGGAAAAGAGTATACCAAAGTCTTTATTGTTTGAATGTTATTATCCTCAGCTGTAACTATGTGTACACACATAGTCTGACAATCTGGCACAACAAGCAGCATTTCAACCACACATGTAATTTTAATGGAGTCATTAAGAATGGTGCCGTCAAAACTGCAGTAATCTGATCTGTCATCTGATCTGTAGATCTGTAAATGTAGGAAGTCCTGCCACAGAGTGATTTAAAACTGCTGTGGTGAGAAGGGTGCTGCTTTATGCTCACTGCAGTGGATTCAGCCACCCTCATACATTTTTTCCCAAGAAGTAAAGATGCTGGCCCATTTCAGGAAGGCACTTCATTCTTTACTGGAAGTTTATAAGGCAACAGAACTCTAGTTTTCTGTTTTCTGGCTAGCATGGAGCTAGGTAGCTGAGACAGTAACTCGCAGAGCTCTGTGGGAAGCAGCTGAGCCCATCTGGCAGCATGGCTGCAACTCGCCAATCTGTCAGATTGCTGTGCCCAAAGGAGGGGACTGCTGGGGTCTGCAATTGCCCCTGTGCTCTCTTAGGCTGATACCAGGTCTGCAGTTTGTTGAGTACCAGAGTAAGTAGGAAACCAGGAGGAATAAGCTGACAGTGAATTTTTTTCTTGGTTTATGCCCTGCTGAGATTGTGAAAAATTTTAGCATAATTTACTCTGCACTTAATTCTTAACAGCAATTTAGTGCAAGCAGGAGTGTGCAGCACTGTATGGCTTTCTCGTGGCTCAGGCAGTCTGCAATTTGGGTGTTTCAGGGCACACAATTTATTTATGTATTTTGCTGTCAAATTTTCCAACCAAATTAGAGATCTGTTAGGGAAAGTCCTAGGGTGAAACCCAGGACTTCTTGTTCAGCTTAAACAGACTAATTTACACCATATCTGTATGCCTGTCTTTTCTGTTCATAGCATCACAGAATGGCTGAGGTTGGAAGGGACCTCAGAGATCATCTAGTTCCAACCCCCCTACCATGGACAGAGACACTTCTGGACTTGCCCAGTGCTCCATGGAACCTGGCCACGATTGTGTAAGTATGGATTTTGCTATAGAAAGTTAAGACTAAAGACTAAGACAGCTAGGGGGTCAGTATTTGAGTGAGTTTATGTGTGGTTTTCCTTTAAGTAAGTTATTTTTAGTGTACTGTTTTGTCACTTTCGTAAAGAGGAGAAATTACAGCATGTACCTTCAGTGATCAATATGCAGATAGCTGGAATTAGTTACCATATTCCAATCTATTTGAGTGCATCATTGGGTATCCTGAATTACAAATTATCTTATTAAGAATTTACCACCTACATGCCTGAGATTGATTTGGTGTGATGGCCTTTAAACCTGTGGGGCTCACTAGGATCATTAAGTTTTGTAAGATGCATATAGTTTGTGCATGCTGGGTTTGGAAGAGTGTGGGCTAAGTGGGATGCTCCTGGCTCACAAGGCACATGGTGCGGAAGTCCGGGCTCATGTCAGCCAGGAGGCAGGGGCTTAATGCAGGGCTATACCATGGGTAGCTCTCTGCCCTGGTGCCTGACCTCACTCCCAGCAGCAAAGGCAGATACGGAGTCTCTCTAATGTTTTAAAGACATGTACAGTGAATGAAACCTGACTTTCAGAGTGTGAACCTCCTGCTTCTGAGGTTTTTGTGGTTTCTGAAATGGGCATTCTACGTTACGGGCCCAGGTGCCTTCTCTCTCAGTCACTCTATGGACTTTGCTGCAGCAGTCTGTGTAGCTGTGGTTCTAAAGCACCTTCACAATTTTGTTCTTAGGATGCTGTCTTTTCAACATAGAGAAAATGAGTTTCTCAGGTATGTTTTGCAGGCAGTTAAGCCTTTGACATGGTGCTGTCAATACTTTCTGTATCTACTGCCTTAGAATAGGATACTTTGATTACCCGCTAAGTTTATCTAAGCTAGTTTTTCCTGCTTTACAATAGCATGATAGTCTCAAACTCTCCTTAACTGCTGTTCCTTCTTTAATTTACAATAATTAAGGGATGTAAAGTCCTTAATTTATTTAATCTCAAGTCATAGACTTATATGTAAATTATCTAGAAGAAATGCATTATTGAGCATATAACACAATAAAGCCCTGATTAAGGAGGTAGTTTTAAATCACAAATAGAAATACTTTCTTCAGACTGAGGTTCTGTAAGTAAATTTTTGCAAGAAAACGACTTACTAAAGCTAGACTGGCTCCTTATCAAAGCGTTATTATTATTGCATTGGCATACAAAATGGGAAGTGAAACGTGTATTTTATAAAACTGATATTGACAGAGTGTTGTATCCAAGAAAGACTATAATGTTAAATATATTAAGTTTTTATGTTCACTAATGCATGTGATGAGACACAAATATCTGCTTGTAATAGAATCTTACTGGGGAGATGGGAAAGTGCGTTTGTCTGGATGCACAATAGTTTAAATAATTCAAGGATGGAGGAAAATGTCGTTACTTGAATAACAAACAAATTACCAGACTGTGAGGAAGAGATATAAAATAAAACTAGTTATCTGGAAAATCCTGTTCAGTGACAGGGCAGGTAGTTTTGATGACACAGATATCGTCTAACTTAAAAAATTAAGTGCAATACCTGTCTGAGAAAACAGTGGCTCTTTGAGAATTTACAATGAAACCACATTTTCAGATGTAATCAGGTCTTGGTTGATGAATTATTCATGTATTTAGGTGCTGGTCCTTATTTAAATTGGTGTTTGCAAAAATATGATGACTTCAGAGATTAGCAACAGTCAGAGACCGGGTATCTACAGCCATCCCAAGTGTCCCTATGTCATCCATTTACCTACTTTGCACTGTGCTTTCAACAGCTGAGGTGTCGCATAGAAGGCTAGATAGCAAAAACACTCTTGTTATAAAGAAGGCAAAAGAGAATAATTCCCTCTTCTTATCATAGACCCTGCTATAAACAGCCTAACGGAATCATGCATGTTAACACTGCTGAAAAAGCTTCCACCATGTATTGAGCTACCTGGTAATGAAGAAGATTTTGTGTGACTTCAATGCGTGGCTGGATACCAGCCTAGGGTCCTACAGTGCTGGACTATCCATTACGCTGCTACTGGGGGTGGTCGATGTTAAAGGAAATACAGGGAAACATAGCTCTGAATGTGAGAAAATAGGGCATGAAGGATTTTTTGATTCTCCATTCAATAAAACTAAGGCCCAGTTCTTAGAGCTGTTACGCTAATACAGCTGGAAGGAAACGTAAAATCAGATTTATCTGTAAAAACTTTCATGGCCAAGTAAAATCCTCCTCCAAAAGCTTAAGGAAAAGGTTATGAAAGCACTAACACACAAAACACAACCAATAGTGTGGGGATACATATTAGTTCTTTTCTACTTCAGTGAAACAGTCCTGATTATCCACTCTTCTGCACCTATCTTGAATAACTTATTATTCCTGACAAAATTGTGGAGATATATATTTATCCAAACTTTAAGCAGGTAACCCAATACTGGTCCTTGTGGGACATCACCAGCGAGTTGCTCTTTCCTTAATAAACGATGTGTAGTTTTCCACTGTCAGTAGCTCACAAGACAGCTTTTGATTGGACTAATTGTATTGTCATGTAAGCCAAACAGCTTTAGTTTTTCCCTAGACTCTCATATGCCTCCTCATCAAATGCCTGTATAAAATCCAAGCATATCCATGGCACTGTCTCACTTTTGGTTTTCTGCCTAAAAACTATCAAGTATGCCTGACCAACTTTATTTTTAGTATTTCCATGTAGTTTTGTTTCCTTGACAACCATTCCAACTCTGTACTAGACAGTGACAGCCCATCATCGGTCATACAGGGACTATGGGGGCTCTGTGACACCTCAGAACATTTCTGAGCCTCACCTAGATGCACACTCAGGCCATGAGAGAGGGACCAAGGACTGCTCTCCTTGAAGTCCTCTGAAGGAGAAAAGCCAAGCACAAACAAAAGCAGAGCTGGCTGTGGCCCATGGTTCAGCTATCAAGCCTAAATGGTTCACTGAAACAGGCACAAAAGGATACTCTCACCAAACAAGTGAAAGGCAGTCAAAGAATTAGAACTGGGGATATTGGAGGCATAATGTACCCACCTGGCACAGATCCCCTGGCAGTTTGCTGTTGACAGCACTTAACGATCCCCTGAGGATAGGACACAACCTGTAGCAAGGCAGGCTTTGTTAGGTCTTCTGCAGTCCTGAGTGATCTCAGTGTCCACACACTTTGCTACAACATGATCTGAAACTTTTCCTGAAACCCAGGCTGGGCAACTTAACTGGTTTTTTTCAGGAATTTAGGTTTGGTTTGAGGTAAAGCAAAGGTTCCTTCATGGGATGGTATGCATTTGGGAAAAATATTGAACATATTTGTGGTACACTTGCTATAATGATTGCTAAAATACTAACTCTATATAAAGGGAGGAATTGGTTATCACATCAGGACCAAGTAATTCAAATTTGTATTCCAGTATGCATTCTGAGTTTCAAATATGATTCAGCCTTTCTGACAAAGTACTTTTAACAAGGAACCAAACATGGCCTGAGTGACATTCAGAGTGGGTATGTATATTTGAAGCACGATAAAGGTGTCTTTCCGTGTTAACTGACTGGATATCATGATCTATGTGTCCTATAACAATTTCTTCTGTACTTCATTGAAGCAGCTTCAAGTTTTGCGTTTACTGGGCTTATCCACAACATTCTAGAAGTGTCAAGCACATACTGAAATGGAGTTTAGATTAAGGATTACAAAAGTACACAAAATACACAAGCTCTTAAAATGTTTCAAGAGCTGCTGTATCATCAAGGGAACAACTCTACTTCATCAACTTGATGCCTTAGAAGGCAGCAATGTTTAGACCAGAAGAGATGTTGTCTTGGCTATATCTCAACAGTACCACTGAACATTCTTACATGACTTCCAGTACATTTCTTCATGACTACAACTACTTCTTCTGGACTATTGATTTCACAGTAATCACAGTAATGATGAGGCTGGAAAAGACCTTAAAGATCATCCAGTCCAACCTAAACCCAACCAAGTAACCCTAAACATCTGACATCTAGCTCATGCCACTCAGCACTTCATCCAGCCTAACCTTGAACGCCTCCAGAGATGGTGACCCAACCACCTCTCTGGGAAGCCCGTTCTTTCAGTAAAAAACTTTTTCCTAATGTCAAGTCTAAACCTGCCCCGATGGAGCTTAAGACGTCTGCTGGCCTACAGTCAATGTGATATTATGCTCTCTTGACATTTCATCTGTTTACTTTGTTCAAGCTGTAGTACCTGAATGACAGAGGCAAAGGTGGATCACGTTACTTTTCTCAACTCCCACAAAGAACCTGAGCCACATCAGAGTTTTATGCACAGGAACAGAATAGTTTTGCAAGGTTTAACATAATTCTTTCCACTGAAGAGTGCCCTGGGTTTAGGGTGAATGGCAGAACCCTCACAGGGCAGATTCTTTTTAATAGAATTTTAAAAGAAGATTGATGAGGTGACTAGGATAAAGTGCTGTAACTTTAATAGAGGAAAATAAGAGGGGGAAAATGGGGAAAGAGGATACAAGAGGAGATCGAACCAATGTACAAATTGAAAATACAACCGAGCTCAGTCTGGGTAGCTGGCAGGCCAGTGGTGGTGAAGAAGTGCCAGAGGAGGAGGGAAGGGGAACTAGCATGGTGGGCGTGAAGGGACAAGGCCACAGAGAGATTGGGGCCAGCAGGAAGGTTGCAGTCCCAGAGAGGAGCTCAGAGGAAGACCAAAGCCAACACTGCACTCAGGCAGCTGAGGCTGTGAGGGTGAAAAGCAGAGCCAAAATGGAAAGATGCAGACTGCATCAGAAGTGACATCTGGGTGTCCTTTTCTCTCCACTCCTGCCTCACACAGAGCATCTCTATTCCCTTAAAAACGTTCCCCCCAACAACCTCTCCACTCACCCATTGGCACTGCTGCCAAACCTCTCCGGTGGAAACAAGAGGGGAAAGGGGAGGGAAATACAAATACAAATAATGTCAACCTAGCACAAAGAGTAATCAGGTAGGCTCCCACAATCCTCCAACTCAGCTTCTATTTGACAAATGTGTTGTCTGCAAGTTGCGTCTCTTTATTTGTACTTGCAGCTATTAGCACTGCTATGCCTTCTACCTTTTCATTATGTTTGAAAGCTTTTTGGCTTTTTCAGACTATTAGCTAGAAGCCATGGGTCAGGCACATCTATATAGAAAACCACCAAGTGTGGGATGGATAATGGCAATGAAATTACCATGAAAATAATTTAGCCTGAAACAGTAAAATTACATCTATTGTGCTCCCGAGGAGACAATACCCACAGTGCTAAGGGAAGGGTTATAATCAGATACTTTGATTAGGCTTATCAAGAGAACCACGAAAAGCTGCTATTATGGGTACCCGTTCCCACAGCCATTGGCAAGTTTCATATTTAAGTTTTCAAACAAACAAACCAAAATAGGAACCGCTCTCAATTCCTCCCCGAAATGATGAGAACAAGTACAACATTTTAGGTGAACAGTAATGCTTGTTTTCAATATCTGTAGACAGTTAGATGTCAAAAGTTTTGTCTGTTACTTTTGTCTTAGGCTAAGCATCCAGGATCTCAGTGGCTTTAGTGAAATTCTTCAATCTTTAAAGCAGATGTGGAAAGAAGATGAAGGTATTAATGTTTTAATTAGTTTTCCAAGCCTGTAGTTCCATCTCTTTCTAGTCAAATTGTGAATGTAGTCAAATTGTGACTTTCTAGTCAAATTGTGAATTGTCCAATGCATTTATCTAACTCTTTAGCTATCTATATCTATTGCTGTTTTGTTTTGATGTGAATAATCTTTTTATTCCCTACCCACCCCAAAGTGCTCCTGAGGTATTTCAAGAACAGACTCTATTTTTCCTGAAGCTATTTTGTCCCCAGAAGTATAATTCTGTGTTGTCTCTTGGAGCCATTAATTCTCTTTCTGGATGAAACCTTAGGAACTCAGTCAAGACAGACTTTCATGTCCCCTACAGTTTTTCAGTATGTCCAGAGAACAAGTACAGCTTGATGGTCTATGTGAAAGCGGCAACCCTTATTTCTGCAGCACAGAAGGGTCCCTTCTGAACATAGTGGAACATGAGAAATCTCTGCTTTGGTCTAGAAAACTAAGGATCTTTGAAACTGAAAAGTTGGAACTGAATAGCCAGGACCATAGGGAGAGTTGCATGCTGAATTCTGTACGGTTAAGCCATACTGGAGTGGTGTATTGCAAATGGATTCCCTTCTAATCTCTGTGTCTGGTCACTAAGTAAACAACTGTGTAATTCAGCTGATAATCCTGCTTTAGATTCCCCTTAGTTTGGAGAAGTCTTGAAGATAAAATGAGAAAGTACAAACTTTCTAATAACTTCTAATATTCTATTTCCTGTTGGTTTTGCGTAACTCAGACAAAGTGAAATCTTCTGCTATTGTGCTATACAGAATGAAACCACTTTCCAATTTACTGGAAGTGTGTCTCTAACCATTTTTAGGATTCAAAAATGGCTTGTGTGTTTAACACCCAGCTGATCTCAGTACTAAGTTGTTTTCCAGGTAATTCAAATACAGTGTAGTCTCCCTTGTTCTGCCCTTTAGAAGTAAGAACTTATCTGATCAATAGTAAGGTATAATTACATTTAACAGGTTGATTACAAAGAGATTGTCAGTCTACTGCTCTCTGTTACTGCTTGGAGCCTGCAACCAAATCCATTTTACATGTTTAAGATGCAGAGTAAGTGCCAGACGAAATATCAGCAACCAGAGGCTGGTTCTTCTGTTGCAGGTCCTACCATTCTACAACTGGAAAGGTCCCATTAACAATATATAGATAACATTCTTCACATACATTAGGCTAAAACTAAGGCCTGCTTAGTTCAAATGTTTAATGTAATAGAGTAATTCAATTTAGTATAGAACTAGTCCAGGGTCCATCTTGATGTGACCAAAGACTGTCTTCTAACAACCAGCTCCACTGTCAGCAGACAATGACGCTTTCTCTCTTGCAAAGCTGTGCATTCTATAGTGTAGCAGGTAACTGCACTGGATATATTTTTGGAAGCCAAGATGAAGCCCTTACTTTTCTGCACAAATAATCTGATTTTGAAAAAACATTCCAAAGGCCAGGCTATGTTAATGGACATGCTGCAGTAACTTCCAGTGGCAGTACCATTGCAGCCTTATCACATAGGAGTTTATACTGCCAGTATTTACATTTTTGTGCTGTTCCAAAGGTCCATTTAGACCACAAAGGGTTACTCTTGACTAAAATAGCAACTTGCCCTTGAGTTTTGCTGAGTCTTCAGAAATTTTTCATCTGAATCAAGACAGCCTTCTCAAGTCACACATCTGGTTTGTCTGTCTACTCCCTCCAAACAGATAATCTTCTGCAAATGCAGTTCAGCATGGAACTGGTTTGCATCAGACTGGAAACTAAAGTGTTTTTAAGCTCTGAAGGTGTTGATTTCAGCTGCTAGGAGATCAAAAGAACAGAAAGGTTTGTTGCCTTGAGAGTTTTACTCCTTTGGAGGCTCCGTTAAAGAATAAACTGCTACAAAATCTCTTTGCTGTCAGAATAAAATATTTAACTCGCAAATGGTGTTTTCTCATGCTGTAGAATGGTGCTGCAACATGCAGGAGCTAACTGTGCTTATATATGCTACTAAGCCCTCATTCATGTGAACAATAGAGTGTTCATGATTATAGAAGATTTGAAAGAATGGCAATAGTTTTGTTTTTCTTCCTGACAGTGGAACTATTTCTTGCAACAAAGCTTTAATTTGATATGCAGAAGGAAATTTCTCCAGGGAAAATCACACACATTAGTTAGAGGGAAGGAAAAGTTTGTGCTCATAAATTTTAATGTGTAATTTATTTGCTTGTTTCTGTGGCTTAGTCTGGGAAAAAAAAAGTGAAGGGCAAGAGCCTGCATGACTTGATAAATGGTCCAAAAGGCCTTCCAGGGATTAGGAATCTGGATGAATTATTTAAAAGCACCTAGAGTTTTAAGAAGGCCCTTCTAAATGATTTAACTTAAAACAATTCCTTTGCAAATTGCATAATAATAATTCTTACCATATGGTGAACACAGCTGGATTCCAGGGGCCTCATTCCAATTTCACTTGCACTTGTTTTACTCCCTGTTCCATACACAGCAGTAAATTCTTGTAATGTCTAGCAGTAGATGAAATGTAAATTGGTCACTAGAGATAAGAAAAACAGAAATAAGTGCTACTGACCATTGTTCATGTCAAAATACACGACTAAAAAGAAAATTTTAAAATATTTGAAAATACTGAGGCTCTAGCAGTGGCACCTCTGCTGTCAACCTGTTTTGAGCAACTAGCTAAGTTCCTAAGAGGTCTCTAGCTAGAAAACAAGTAAAATCTACCTCTAAACGAAAACAGATTAGATTTTGGTTAAAGTGCTGGCAGCACTGATGAAGTAGATATTAGTGCTTATTAACATTTATTTCCCAGACTTAAACACAAGTCATTAGAGTGTGAATAAGTAGTGAGGCTTTGTTGCAAACAGATCCCAGACAGCCAGTACACCTAAATAGACTTGCCACCTCTTACCAGCACACAGTATTGTGATATAAGGACATTTAAATTACAGAAATTATGATTTTTTCCAGTTATGTTTCCAAAAAATGCTAGAAATGTACTATTACATGTACTGTTAAAGACACTGTGAGAGAACCGATAATCTAAAGAAATATTTACTTACTGACTGCATCTCATTCCATTCCTTCAATAGCATCTAAATCTAACCGAGGAGCTTTTTTTAGGTTAGAAAAAAACCCAAACAAATAAATAAAAAGGAAGAAAAAACAAAATCCAAACTAAATACAATATCTAGGCAAGGAACATTTCCTGCTTTCACACAACCTTCCACCCCACCTTGTTTAGATAAGCCTACAGCAAATAGGTTAATGAGGAACTTCAGACCTCATGGCTGGGAAAACTATTTGTAATAAATGTACAAATACACAGTGAGTTCCCAAACTAGAATGATGCATAGATGTCAGAATTGTTTCTGGCATGGGAGCTCACGAATTCTACCTCCTTATGAAGAAATCCATGAAATAATCTGGAATTCTCCCAGCAGAGCTCCCATGTGCTATGTATTGGAAAAACCATACATGAATAGACTTCTTGAAAATGTGGTTCGGAAAAGTTTATGCTGCAACATTTTCAAACTGGTTTGAAAGATTTCAAATGCAGCAAGGCTTGACTCATGACAGTATCATAAATTCTAGAAAAAGTTCCCTTTCCAGAGAAGCAATCTTTCAGCATGGGCCAGCAAGAAAATACAGGGTTCTGTCAACAAAAGGAAGTAAGCCAAAATATACTTTTCCAAAAAGCATTTTCAAAAATCCTAGCAAGCCCACAGCTCATGCGAATAAAAATTACTAAGAATCACCTCAGGAAAGCAATACAGAGAAAGCCAAGATGATTTACGTTGAATAGCAAGGAAATTGATGCAAAAGTTGAAATCAGTGGTCGTAAATCCCAAGAATGAATATTATTCATAAGTAATAAGGGGTAAATAAATTAGAGAAATAAACTTGAGACAAGGTCAACAACGGAATTCATAGACCAAATACAGTACAAAAACACCTTAAAGAGAATAATGACAAAACTTAGCAAGAGCAGGGAACAAGGGGGTCTTCCATCACATTTCAGCTGTAGAAGATCATGTCAAAGATGCAGCAAACAACAATAAATATTTAAAGTATGCACTACAGATTTTAATAAAGTATTTGACAGCCTACTCCTTGGAATGCAATATAAGCAAAAAGCAAATAAATACGATAGGATAGGTTTATGTCAGGGTAGAGCTTGCACAGGCAGGCAAAATAGAACTCTGCTGAAAAGAATGGGTTAATAAAAAGCCATAAAATTCATACAGAGCAACAAATATTTACTGATTTTGACCTTGTATTACAGAGCAAGAAGTATTAAGATAATGTGCTTTCACATATATATGAGAAATAATCAGATGGAAACTCTGCTAAGCAATTGGGAAGTCATCTGCATTGTTCATTAAATCAAGTGTGTTAGGGTCACTGAAAATTTAGGAACTAGTCTTTGTTTCAGATATCATTTCCAATTTGCATCTGTGTATCTCCATAACTTCAAAAGCAATTGCTTAAGGAAAACAGTAAATATTGAGTCGAGATTAATTTATAATAATTTCATAGGTTTATCCTAAAATTCAATAATTCCTGTATGGAAAATGGCCAGTGAAATGGCCAGTGGTGCAGCAAGATTTGGGGAAACTCAAAGAGCATAAATGGGATGAAGAAATAGGAGTAAAACACCACCCCCACCACCTCCCACAGCCTTTTTTTTTTCTCCTAGCTACCTCTAGTTTGACTGTGGGGGAAAATCCAGATTCAGACAAAAACCAAACCGTTGAGTTCTTTAACATTCAGATCTCTGCATTACTGTTACTGCTCATGCCTCCTACCTTGAGAGAATCTGTTACTTCTTGCAAGATCCCTCATTACAGCTCCAAAGTTATCTCTGGTTTTCACAAATGTTGATTCCTTTCACTTTTATAACTGAGAGAGAGCGACCTTGGGTATTTTGGACCTGCATTTATAAAGACTGAATGAATCACACACACTTGCATTTTCATTTCATTCATATGTCTTTTGAACTGGGTCTTTTTTACACATCATATCCTGAAGTTAGACCTTGGAAAATTAAATTGCTAGTTGAATTATAGTGCTAAGTGGCACTTTGGAATGCCTATTGAAAGAAAGTTCTCCTTTTTTTCTATTTGCCATATACAGGACTAATTTTTGAAAGTCATTAGGGTTAGCTTATCCTTCTGAAGAAAACTATTTTTGGAAACTAAGAAGCTATCGTCCCTCCCACGTCCCCATGTGCAGCCCAGAAGACGTGGAGTTATTTGCTGGTGAAGTGCATAGATGCTGTGTGCATGAGCACCTGAGCCCCACAGTGACACTCAGATGGTGGATGGGACCAGGTGAGGGGAACACAGACCACTTCAGTGCAGAACTGGCCTTGCAGGTAACCTGCTGGGCCAGGTAATTTCTAGGCACAGGTGAAGCAAGCAGTTCTCTAAAGCCACTGTAGGATCACAACTTACTTTTTTTGCCTTTGAACCCAAAAAGCTACAGTGATTGCTGCATTGATGGGAGGGACTGCTGCTTCTTCCACCAGAAGCAGAGCCAGTGCTCTCACCTTTTGCTGCAAGAAATCCTTTGTGGCTGTTCTCTCAATCACCCCTGACCATTCACTGGAATTTAGCATGCTTCCCTCTTTTTCTTTTTAAGCAGAAACAGACAGGCTTGAGTCCTCTTTTGCAGACTTGGAGCAGTAAAATGAAAAGGGAATAGTGTCTACATTGCTGAGAGGGCCCGAGCTGGCACTGTGGATGAAACTATGTCCATGCATGTAATGCAGACAAGAGCAAGCCTGGCTTTAGACAGTATGGGCCAAGCATGCTCACCATCTCATGGTAAAGGCAGATGCCTAGGCAGATCAGAACAGCAATAGAGGACCTTCAAAAAGTCCTGTCTATCTATATAGCACCCTGCTAGATGATAAACTAATTGTATTGCTTTTCCTACAGAGACTAGTAAATGAGCACAAGCCTGCTTTTAATTAGGTTTGAATAAATCCAAGAGGTACTACAGCCTCTTCTGTAGCCACTCAAGCATTAGTCCTGTACAAGCCCTGTGCCTAGAGCTGGAGCTGAATCACTTGCTGACTAGAAAGTTAGAGATCTTATGTCCACTTTCTTTGGGTCTTTGTGGCTCTGTATTCCTGCTGCCAGCCCAAAGTGCATGGTTTGCCTTGTTAATAGAAAAACAGCCTAGTGTTTCACTTACTACTGGAAGAGTCTGCTGCATATCTATAAATATATATATCCTGCTCCAGGGCTAAGTCCTTTCTGGATGTGATTAACCTTGAAAACTGTAGAAATTCCCAATGCTTTTACACCATAAATCTGTCAGGATTCCTCACTTTGTGCTATATGGCTTTGAATAGGAAAGGATTACTTTTTCATTCTGCCTGTTATTAATCTGAAAAGGCATGATAGGTGTTTATTCATTTCTTTGAGTGAGTCAAAATTTATTTCTCATTCTTGATATTACTGCTTGTTTTACAATGAGTTCATCATAAAGGGCACCTTTTTTCCATGTGAAAATACTACTTTTTAGGCAAGAGAAATCTGTTATTTCTATTGTCCTTTCCATTAAACCTTTTTAAGGGGAAGGAGAAGGAACTATAAGAAAGAAATGACAGTTCAGACAGCAAAGAAAAAGCCAGACCTACCATAAATCTATCTACCAAATTCCTATTGTAATTTGTAAATAATGTCTTGTCAGCCTGTGCAATTGTCGCAAGTTAGTGGTATTGAACAGGGATGGCCTGGGTTGGGCATCATCCTTAGAGATTAACTAGTAAATCTTTTTTCCCTCAGCTGAAGCCTGTTCATTCTGTTGCTTTGAAATATCTAGCCACGTAGTCTTGGTCCTTCTCTCATGTACAGCACATGGAGCTTCCTCCTCTAGCAAAAAAATCTACCAAAGGATATTGTCATAAAAATTAACACCTTAGTCTTTCTGAAAGCAAACAATTCTTTTCATAAAACTAAACATATTTAAATGAGATACAAGCAAAAGAAACTATGTGCATGTAATACATTATTTGTACAATATTTTTGTGTATACAGTTTAGTACTCAGAACAAAGGCATCTTGAAGGTATTAGGAGCTATTTATTTATGCTTAAACCACAACAGTTGCTATGGGATCTTCTTGTGCACTGCTCTGAAGGAAGTCAATAAATTGTTAATAAATACATGATGAACTTCTCAGTCGTTCTCCAATCCATAAAAAAATCAGCATAACAATTATTTGCTTCCTAAATTGCTGACTACATACATTTTAAGCTCATTTATCAGTGATACATTTTGAAGGGGGAGACTGGCCCATCTCCTGTATAATATGATTTTCAAAATTATAGATGAGAATAAACAAGAAGTATTATGAAGAGTGTTAAAAGGAAGAACTATATTCATACATCCTATATTGCCTACAATTCTGTTGACAACCTGGACAGTTAGCAGAAGTGAAGACCTGTAGAAGATTTTTCTGCCTGCTGTGTGTCGTAACTCTGCCTTTCTGTGTTTGCAATCAGCATGGCAAAGTCTACGATCTTCTCATAAACCTGCTTCAAACAGAATTTTGGTTATGCCCCAAGATGACACTACCCACTCACTGTAAGAAAACTGTAAATGCTCTCTGTGTTTTATATCACTGCAATTCAGAGCAAAATTCAGCTAATGTTTCAGATACTCATTTTGCCTCTTTACTTTGCTTTTTGGCAAGGTACATCACACTCCGTTCAGTTAATGAAGCCTTGATAACAGAACATCTTGCTTTATCCATTTGCTGTTGAATGTCAGTGGTGTTTAGGGATTTGGACATGGTATGAAGCATTAATGGATTTGTGAAACAGTAGAATAACTCCTGGCTACGCTGTTACTCCAGTTATGATTGCCAAGAGTTTTAACTACCTTTAGAAAAGTAATGAAAGTCTACCGTAATGGGCCTCCCTTAATAGCAAAGATCTGAGTTATACTACTGCTTGCCTGGTCAGAGATTTTATGAGTCCCAGGGTGCGCAGCCCCATGTATTGGAAAATGCAGCCCAAGGGGAATGCAGCAGCACAAGATGTCCACAGTCTTTGTGCTCACAAAATAGAGGCATACATTTAATTTTTTTAAAAAGTCTGTTTGCCATCAGACATTGAATTTCCCACCTAATCAGAATCCTTCCTTACAGGCGTAAGTAGCAGTATAGCTGTTGTTTGGTAAATGGGTAACAGAGTAGTTTTTATTAATGCGCTGTTGTAGACAGCAATTGGAATCCTTTTGCTTCTTTGTCTTTTGCAATAGGAAGATAGGAAATCTGCTCCCCTACTTGCAATGAAATGAGAAAATGAAAGCATCCTCTCTCCTGCAACAACGAGTGAGGTCGCAGAATGTCAGTACCAAGGTTCTCTTGGCACTGTAGAACTAGATTAGACCTTTGCAATAGGAAGATAAATGTGATGTTACTATTGGCCAGACTACTAGAATGTGTAGAGAATTTTCATAAGTGAACAGTCTAGAATTCATCTCATTTAAAAGGTAGACATGGCGTCTAAGCACCCGCCATCTCAGGATGGAATAGAAGCACCTTCTGGAAGAAGCAGACATCCCACACTCTTAGGATTAATAGTTCCTCCAGGTTTCACTCAAGTACTGTTTTAGGTGAAGTAAATCCCACTGAAGACTAATAAATTCAGTGAAATATTGGAGGGGGGAGGATACCCGAAGCCAGATGTGTGATATCCATCCAGGTTGGATGGATGATCTTTGAGGTCTTTTCCAACCTCATCATTACTGTGATACTGTGAAAGCTGTGCTTTGGATAATACGCATGCCTATAACTATCAGGTAGCTATGAGGATTTTTAAAGATTTTATGTTGCTGGAAGGATAAACAGAGAGAGACTGCCAATGTTAGCAGGGTGGTAATCTTTCGCTCAAGAAAAAAACCCTAAGATATAAAAGAAACTGGATTGAAGTTATATGTTTAAAACATTGGGTAGATTCCAGTACGGAGCAAAACAATGGAGCCCACCGGACCCTGGGAATTCATGAGTGATAAGTAATGAAGATTATTTTCACCACAAAACAAATTATTACAACTCTAAAAGACAATTAATTTTTACCTCAGTCTCAAATGACCTTTTCCCACAACTAGCCTCATTCCTTCACACCTCCTGGGTGTGAAGTAAATAAGTAAATATTCAGAAACTATCATCTACAGATTTAAAACATAATAGATGCTTTCATGTTGAACACCTAAAGTCTCATCCCTGAGCAGAGACTATTGCACTCATCTTCATTCTGCACCTCACACTGGATACCCAGCTCTTGTCCTACTCTTCATACAGACCCCTTGAGCAAAGTAACAGTAAGCTATGAGGTTATATGTGAAACACAGCCCACCCAGCAGTACTTTTCTCAGAGCTGTGCAGAGGCAGCACTACATAGTGAAGATCTATATTTGGTGCTATGGTTTGATGATTCTTTAAACCTCTGGTGTTTGAATTTGTGCTTTGTTGTGAATTATGCAGAAAGCCCATTTCATGTACAGCTTTCTCTAGTTTTTTCTTCCCTTTTTATATTTTATTTCAACACCTAAACTTATGTGTCACTATTCCGGAGCCCTGGCAAACTATGCAGCCCAGTAAATCAATCTTTAGTCAATACTTTATTACTAAAATACGGAGAAAATACCAGAAGTTAATTAATTTCCTCAACAATTGCTTGTCGACATTGCAATCACTTTCACTGTCCTAAATTATTCCAGACTTAAAAGGCCTTATGCCAGATGATATTTTGTCTTGCCTTACCACAAAACTGGTGTGACTGGTTTGGAGTTTTCTGTTTCCAGATCCCTGCTTGTTCTTCACTTCTTTCTTTGTTCAGAGAGCAAACACTCAAGACTCCAGTCACTGGGGCTGGACACAGTAGCCATCTTGCCCTGGGAAAGTGCTGAGAGAGACTGGGAGCTCAGAGGTCAGTGGAGGGAAGTTTTCACCTGCAATCCATTTGAATGAGAGTTTTTCCTCCGTTTGTGGCCATAGCATTAGGAGGGCTGGAAATGGATGACTGACTTGGAAGGACATGGAACTGATCTTTGAA